>QNGE01003380.1:0-31540 GCA_008508345.1 Paragonimus westermani | reverse complement strand
GGGAACAACCAATCGGACATCAGGTCAAAGCTAAATTGCGACAAAATCAACCAATAGTGGGTCAGGCCAAACACGACAGAAACCGACCAACCAGAATTCAGACCAGTAGGTCAACCCACTCTGCTGTATAAGAGCAGGCATCGATCCAACTTCAACAAACGCCAAATTCAAAATTATACGCCGAACACTCACGCACTGATGATGTCACCTCGCTTGGTGATGAAACGTTTGCAACCTAAATGCCAAGCTCGGCGAACATATCAATACCAAAACAATCAACCCGAGCTACAAACAACACCACCACTATTCACAACCATCATGACTAACTATTGTCTCTTGTACAACACAAAGGAAATTGATTGCCAGCAAAGATGCTGTCGCCTTTATTAGCCGAACTTAACAATTTAACAATATACATTGGAATGTAGCATAAAAAACAAACGGAACATATGAAACTGCACACCATGAGGGACCTGTTACAAATTGAACCTGAACAGTTACAACTACAACAGTCTACGGTCAGGTAAGTTCGGTGCCTCTCATCAATTAAACAACATGCTAACAAACCATCACAGCATATCGCAACAAGCCAACAGACATCGTTGACAACATACTGTGGATACGCTACACCTGATGCATCTCCAGTCAAGGACTGCTCGTCAGCTTCATCATCATCATTATAAACAGCAATGCACCAGTGATTCTCCTATGAGGAAAAAGCGCAAGCCAGGAAGAAAGGAAAAAAAGGAAGGAAAAGATGAGGACCTAACTACCAGAAATAACTACGTCTATATTCATCATTCAACATTCAATGTGCATTTATCTTGCAAAAGAACGACGGAAAGCAGAGCGTCATCATCAAGACCACTTCCCTACGGCTTTCACCGTCTCACGTCATTAAGTGTACTTACTCCATGGGCAACTCGACTAAACGACAATACGCCACTGGGCCTGATTAGCCGTCATCTCACCTAACGTTTCCAAATACCGACTCCCTGAGTTGCGCGACCCCAGCCCAGTGGACGAACCTAATCTACAGTGACCAACCTCTGAGTGAACAACTTCATTTCTTTGCACCAAGTCATCATCTGCCCACCTCACACCTTACGCTAGTCGGCCACAGCATCGGGAAAGCGCTCTGAGTTTCGCAGACGACTAGCTGGCTTTCTTAGTTGATGGCCTAACGATCTAAGTCTGTGCACACTTAAGGATTGAACAAGAAAATTCGTTTGGTGATCAAAACTAAGTACCCGCCTCCTAACCCCTTTATTATCTACACTTTGATCCTACCGGATACGATCGATCGAACGCAAATAGTCGAATATCGGAAGACGGTTCACGTCTTCTCCCAGCGGCCAAGTTTCACAGCAGCGAATTAATACAGTCCTCAACGTCGTCTTATATACATGACCCATAAGCCTCAGAGAGATGCCTGTTTGTCTCCAGAGGTATCCTAGGTGGGCGAATGCCAACTTATCCTTAGAGATACGCGCTTCTATTTTATTCCCTAAAACTCCGTCATCGCCGATGCAGCCTCCCAGTTACACGAGCAGGGCAGCAGCTTCCATGACTTCATTATCCAACGTTAAATCTGCGTGATCACAGAAGTCTATCAGAAGCACTTTGCACCTCGAGGCTACAAAGGACCTTCTGAAGCATTTGACAGAGTGCAAAATAGCGTCTAGCATTGTTCTTGCTGCTTGAAATTTATAAGACCGCAACACCTTGTCGTCAGCATATTCGAGATCTTTGTTCTCCTTCGAAGTAGGTGGTCCACGTCGAGATCTTGTAAGTGCCGCAGACAGTCCTCCATTATTTATTCTGTGATAAAAGTAATCAGAAATGGAAGTGGACAGGCTTGACGTATACCACTCCAAATGCTGATACTGTCAGACAGTTCTTCGTAAACCCTAAAATGAGCCGAAGTATGGGAATAAAGGACTGACAGAATGTTCACACACTTGATTGGAACACTTCTGCCTTTAAGTTATTCTAAAAGTGTGGGTCGATCCACTAAATCGAGAAATACGGCAATTGTTAGCCGACGGTGCTTCAGGATTTGGCGAAGAGCAAAAGTTCGATCGACACCCCGTCGTGCAGGACGGAAGCCTGCTTGTTCTTCCCCAGTGCTTGCCTTTCGAACTATTGTGGGTCGAGGAGGTATAATGGGGTCTACATGCTTAGTAATGACTGGAGTCAAGCCAATTCCCATATGGTTGTTGCAAGAGTCCCGTACTATGGGAATATAGGAATCATTCTCAAGTGATCCCAACATGGGAAAACGTTTTCCGTCGACCACATAAGTTGAAACAACTGTATTAAGGCTTCTACTGACGCCTTCCCATGTTTGAAGGGTGATGACGCGATATCAACTGGGCCAGCAGCCCGATTATATTTGAGAGCCAAAGTGCAATTGTGGACCTCAGTTTTAGCGGTGATCCTAAATCTATCGATCGGGGTACTACATTGCAAACTTGTGGCGGCAGTACAGTGGAGGCAGGCCAGATAAAATGACCCTCAACGCCTTCTATCCAGCGTTCTAATTTCCTGGAATTGTTACGGATAATTGTGCTGTCTGCCTCGCCGATAGCCTTACTGACAGACGGTTATCTCGGACCAGTATCACAATTAAGCTTGAAGAGTCTATCAGTGTTCCCTGCTTCAAAGCGGTTTCCATTTCCCTAGCATTCTCCATTAGCCAAGGCTCACGGTCAGCAATTAGGCTACACTTCAGCTTCCTGCAAATATCCCTCCTAAACCTGTTACATGAACTGCCAGAAGGAACGTTTCGTCTGGCACTCGACACCTCCATGGATATTTTCCAGATCCATTGTTTGTTCAATCGACGAACCGCCATGCCGAATGTTACAATACTTGTTTTGTGGATGATTTATGAGATATGGGTCCAGCAGCTATTAGGATCTTCATGACAGGAACTGCTAAGCCTGTGTTTTAAGCCAGTTTGGTACTTATGATTTGCCGACGGTCAGGCCAGTTTCTTAACAGCAGCCTTTGCTGTCGGTGGGGCCGTTGCACAGTAAAAATAAGAATGAAGTGGCAACGTACCAACGCATGATTTGAACCCAAGTACGTGCTTCAGTAAGAATGACAGTTCTCAGTGGAACCCCACTACCTATAACTAACGGCCATGTGGTCTATCTGAGACCAGACCTGATTCGAAGGACGGCGTTAAGTATAACCCGTCACGATGAGACTGGACCTTGACGTGGTGTGACGGCTTGCGCATCTTCATGACCTTTTGGGCTAAACTGGACAGAGTTACTCATATCACGTCGTGTGCACTTCTAACCGGTTTACGTGCGTGACCGGTGCCTTCTATCGGAGGGTTTTTCGCTTGCCATTCCTCATCTGTTTGTCCGATTCCGTTGCGCGTTGGCTCGTCCGGCTGCTCGTGCTGTCCGCCATCCACCCAGTGTTGGCCTTGACCGTATCCCAACATCGTGTCGAGATGTTCCTCTGAATGTTGGAAAAACCACGCCTCCGATCTGGCCGTCTGTCGTATTTCGCCGGCCCTGCCTCGCCCTTTGGTCCGATCTAGTCGAGCGATGACTCATCCGGTCGCGCACGTTGTCCTTGATCCGATCGCGGCAGGTTTTCGAACGTAACTCCCCCCACGTTGAGGTATTTGGCCGAGCGTTCGAAAACTCGCACCCCCGACCTGGCAATCCACCACAATAAGTCATCACATAGTCGATACTGTAGTTGTCAGACTGCGTTGCCAGTGCTCTTGAAGTGAATGGTCTGTCACGGGCTTGCGTTCCCGCGTGATTCAGTTGGCATTTTATCTGTCCACGTTGTCATCTCATGAAGATGTGAACTGTCAGCGTACAAGCTATTTGTAGTCAAAGGTGAGTGGTGCCAATAAGAATACGTATTTTAAATTGAAACCGCCCACCCACACTCGACCGAAGCCTTAGTACTCAGACAAACCTTTCGGCTCGCTCACTCCGGAAGGAAACACTACAATCGAGTTTCGCTCTGATCAGAACTCATCAGTAGTGTACATCCTCCTCCGGACCGGTATTTACACTCCGGACTTCGTGCTTGCGAGACTGATGTGTTAACCACAGCGCTATTACCCTTACATTAGGCATGATCGAATGATCACATTCACACACCTAACCACAACCTCGTGTTAATGGTGTTTAGCCTGCTCATTCATTTCGAAAAGGGGATAATCAAAGTCGCTCTGTTCAGTTCATTCAGTAATTCCGTGGTCAGGATTTCTCAGTTGGTTTGGTACCCTCCTCCTCATTATGTCTGCAATTCTGCGAGTGGTGTTCAGTTTGGAATAATCTGCATCCCCAAACTACTATTTATGCTCCAAAGCATGCTCAGTTGGTTCATTGAAGACAGTAACTTCGACTTAAATGAGAAGCCCTGACCACTGGCTATCGATTGGATCGAAATGATCGGGCAAGCTGAACGTTTGGCTATGACTACTCGGCCGTGCTTATCGTGAGGACGCTGGGTGGTGGTCAACACGTCAGTCTCACAATCACGAAGGCCGGGGTGTAAGTACCGGTCTGGACGAGGATGTACATTACAAGTGAGCTCTGACCGGATCGAAAATCGAGTGTATTGCTTCCTTAAGTGGACTAGCCGGAAGGTTTACCTGGTTGCCAAGGCTGCGATCAAGTGTGAGAGGTGTTTGATTTGAAATAATCTGCATCCCCGACCTTTTGTTAACAGTACATACGTAACACATAGGTGGTAAAATCAAACCAAAACTAGATGTTGATATGCCTGAAGCTATCAAACTCTTCACAGTACAGAAAAAGGATTTTGGTTGCCAGGAGTCACCGACTAAACCGGTGTAAGTTTGTGGAGTGTGAAGTGAAGATGGGTCGGTATGAGAATAGTCCCTAACTTGTAAATCGTTTGCTGAATGTAGCTGTATCAGCCTCATAATTTAAAATCCCCTCTGCAAGACGATGCATCTTTTAGGTATGGTTGGGTCAAAGCAGGACGTTTTGCTCAGCCTGCTGCGTATCTTTGAGTCGACATCCCTCTTGATGTGTCGTTTACAAGTGTGGAACAATACCTGCGCAGTTATGGCGGTGTTGGTGACCAAGGGCCGTGCCAGACAATGAACAAGGTAATTTGTGAGTGCACCGACACTAACGTTTCTTATCATATCGAGTTGGCCTTTTTAGGTAATGTGTCAGGGGTTGATCAAATAAACAACCATTTTCATGGTTCACGTTATCCCTTGAACTGTGAGGTAAAAGGTTGTCAACGTTGGGACACTTTCAGTATGAGATGCAACAAGTCACGGAAGTTGTCAGCCTGAATGCATACATGAAAGTTTCAGTCGGCTAATCAGGAAACATGTACAGGTCATTCAGATCTCTACAAAACTGACAGATCTAAGAAGAGAAGCTTCTGACATTCCGATATGTGCAGCAAAGCATCTCCAAAGAGTAGCCATGTCCTAGGGATGCACGACCTATGCAGATAGACGTTGTATCGTTAGAAAATTATAGCCCGTCACCAATTTGAAACAAGTGAATACCAACACCAAGTCCTTCCGTGTCTGAATATAAGAGTCAGCGTCTTGCTTACCGTTTACTATGGACATTTCACACCATAGATTGGAAACACCCTTCGTTCGTTCGGTGAACATCTATTGTTAGTGCGTCAGTGTGTTGAATAAGCTTTCCTTCTTCATTACCTGCGCAAACACCGCCAGGTCTACCAACAGTCGGTAGTATTCGTATTCCCTGTTATCTAAGAAGCCTACGAATCTGTTGAGAAGGCTGCTTATTACGAAATGGGGCACTCGATAAACACGTATTCATCTTAAGGACGTTGTTTATTTAGGCCTTAGGTTGAGTTGTGGCTTATGGCTGAACATCCTCCTCGTGTCTAGCAGAAGTGCAACAGGGATGCCATGCCATTTTTTCCTCAACTTTGCAATTAGCGATGCTCTACAATACACTGAATAGTTTCACCGGTTGTAACCAGAAACTCCCCTCCAGAAACAGGATCGTGGGCATAGATTGTGCCGTTAGTGTCGCCTACTGACAAGCTCTAACAATGGTGAAACTCGAGTATAGTGCTTCGTTCCAAAAGGGGCTGACTGAAAAAGTTCGGGATGGGTGTGGTAGCGGCGATCGGCCGTGAGTGATGTTGAGTGTGTTAACTAAAATGCCCTAGTACTCATCCGTTGTATCGTTTTTGTTGGTGAAATGTCTGAGGCAGTCTAAGATGCTCTGAAAAGCTTGATGGATGAAATTTCATGACATGGAATGCATTTTAAACGGCAGTGACTTGTGGCTGCAATCACCATGGATGATTGTGACCATCTGGGACTGGTTGAAGATTGTGGTTATTTTGTGTCACACCTAGGGGTGATGTTTGTGAGCAGATCTTCCTATGTATAGTTGAAGCCTGATGGGTACCTCTGGTGCCAATGCCACCTCCGTCACTCTTTATACAGGAGTATGTACAATGAATCTGTGCCTACTGAATTTTTCTGAGGTTGTTAAGCCTGATCGCCTTGTGCCAGTAACTTTCGTAAGCTATCTGTTTTCGATGGTCATTGTTCGCTGAGCATCCCCTGTGTTGTAGCAAACAAAATCAGCAATTAGGGAACACAGACATTTGTGTTGAGAACGTAAAACATCTGTTTACGCGATGTCGTTTCACTTCATAGGTTAATATGGTTCGGACACGTTTCACATACACCTGTTCAGCGTCTATCATTATAATGCCTTGGTTATGTACAATGAATCTGTGCCTACTGAATTTTTCTGAGGTTGTTAAGCCTGATCGCCTTGTGCCAGTAACTTTCGTAAGCTATCTGTTTTCGATGGTCATTGTTCGCTGAGCATCCCCTGTGTTGNTCAGTAGTTAGGTCCCTTCCCGTCCCCTTCTTTTTCCTTCTCTCTTTCTATATAGGGTTTGCTGTTTCTTCATGGTTGTGTGGCAGTTAAGCATTAGTGTTAACCACTGATGTATTGCTGTCTATGATGATGATGATGATGTTAAGTATAACAATGACGCGCACGATGTCTAGAAGTAGTGTTGGCTAAAAATAGCTCAGTGCACATCTACAACAGTCTCCTACCATTATCCGACCGATGTGTTGCTATCTCAAACCTGTCACCTAAACGCTACTCGGCCTCACCAAGGTGGTCGACCTGGGCGTTCATATTCCAGGCCAGATTCTGAACCCCGTGTATCGAGTGAAGGAGAGCGACCAGATCCCGGTATAAGCGTCCTTGACATTGACGTCACTACAGTCAGTTGGAGCGTAAGCAGACACGATGAAAATTTTTTTGAGAGTCTGGCCTGGTCTCAACAGAACCTGTCAAGTGGACGGCACGAATCCTACCGTTAATAGGAATACAATCTACCAATGCGGCTGCGGCCGTCGTGCTGAGGATTATACGTACTCCAGCCTGACCGATAGTGGTGTCTGGTGTTGGGTAGACAATATGTGTGCTGTTAGTTCCATACGTTGACTACTCTCCTAGATTCCAGTCTCCGAAATGCAACAGACATTCAAAAAGTCTAATGTTCATGTGAGATCGGCCTACTGACCTGTCTGTTTTGCAGTGCGAACGCTGAAGGCACTTATAATAATTCGGATTCAAGGTCCAGGCAAGGGACGGGGGAGGTCTGAGGCGGGATGGTAGGAAATGGGGCTTGTCGGCGAAGTGTTACTATGACTAGCCATATCTGTTGTGGGACCTGCAGAGTAATTGCTAGAAAGGGGTGTCGAGAGGGCCTAAGAGCTAAATCTGGTACGACAGTGTGGGAGGGATCAGTGGTAGCATTTTTTCGCTTATTAACCCCTCTGTAAGCAGAAGATAGGGCGATCCGGTTCATACTTCAAGACTGCCGATACAATATGGAATTAACAATGTTGTGTGTGGGCTGAGCTACTGCTAGCGTGCGCAGACCTAAGTAGGGAAACGAATAGGATTCTCCACAAGCTTTCGGCTCAAAACTTTGTACTGGAAGGTAATGGGTGGGTCGCATTATACCAGAACTGGCACTCTTTCCGGAAAAAGATGTCGACGTTCTCCCAACCCTCAACCTGAAGGACCAAGAAACAGTGGTTTGTCATACATCTACCAATTGGCCTGCGTGGTATGAGTGACTCTGTCAATGTGATTGTTATGTCGTCCAAGCGCTAGCCGTTACAGCGCGTCGAGGTCCAATCTCAATGTGAAGTCACTGGCTGTACGAGCAAGTCTATTCATCGTAGCCGTTTTTCAATGTACACATTTGTCATTAAAAGGTATTGTATTTTGTCGTAATCGATCTAGTGATACGAATAACACAGCGTTACTCCACTGTTGTTTAACGGTTCAATTTGTCCATTTACTGGAGTGAATAAAAAATGTATAGTATCTGGATGTCAAGATAAAGTCGATGTCTGCAACGGAACATTCAGTTGACTCTTGGTTACCCTCATCCGAAAAAATTGCCGTGTTACAATGTAATCGATGCGGCATTAATCATGAGTCGTGTTGATTTGCATTGTATGTCGTTATGTAGGTTTTATTGATAGCTTCATGTTGTCAGATTTGTACAGGCTCTAAAATTTTGCATCCATCTCTGTAACGTTTCACAACGCAGTGGGTATCCAGTTTTCTGGCATCAACTGATCGGTAGTTTCACACAAGTACGTTGTATTTCCAAACAAATTCACTCTTGTTTAAACACCTGGTTGTAAATCACTGGGGAGGCGCAAATTTGTAGCGGGGTTCATGTATGGCCTCTGGTGGTTTTTGGAATGGAAATGTCCTTGTTGTTATGTTAAATTTCCATCAATAAAGCTGATTTCCTGTTTGAATTAAAGCAAAGGTTCAGTGAACCACAGTACTTATCTTCCAGTGGTGAACATGTGGTTCATTTGAGTGTTCACCAACAGCACTACTCCAATCTCAGTTGCAAGGTCATCAATGCCAGAAGTTGAGAAACTTCTTCTATTAGCCCGCGTCCTGACAAAATTGCTTACCAATTGATTGCTGGCTCCCAGTAGGTGCATCGGTCTGTGCGGATTTGATGACGCTTGTTTTTTTACACCGAGCATGCATGCAGTTGTTTTACCGCAGAACCCAACTATCAGAATTTCGAACCACCGTATGTATTTTCGGAAGTCCTGTTATCCAACATTTTGCGGTCGTAACAAACTCGAACCAAATCACCTCACAGCCACTTTGTGTCACTCTTCACGTGTTACACGCCGTTCGCTAATAACCATTGCGTAGTTTGTGGTTCACGTGGCCTAGAGTTGCACAGGGTGCGCCTTTGTTTATGCAGTGTCCGAGCCGTCGTAGATTAACACAGCGGGGTTCGATCGCACAAACACATCCATGTGTGCGTTTGTGAGTTCGCTGGACCGATATTGACAAAGCTTGTGCGCCGCTTGTTTAAACCGCTTCACTTGGCTCAGCGCGTTAAGGTGTGCGTGTTTACGCGCTCACGAAGGTGTGTGCATGGTGACAGCCTCGTCGCGCTGATCGATGCGCGGTCGCTGGTATGCTTACGATGATTGTATAAACAACAGTAGAGACGATGCACATGAGCGGGCATACATTGGCACACTTGCCAGCCAGGCTATCGCCACTGACTCGAACACGCGTGGAGCAATGAGCAACTATTTCGGGCTGTACCGGCAGAAGTTGCCTGTCACTTGACTGTACGAAATTGAACGTGTAAATTCGTAGGATTGTTCGAACCGGATATTACGTCAATTACAAAGGAGCATTATGAAAGTGAACGTAGAAGAAAAGGCTCCAGGTTGGTAGGTTCTAAAACTTTTTAGCCAAAGCTGCACAGTTTGTAGACAGGTGGCCTCCTCTCCAGGATCACTGGGTCTTCTTTCATAACATTAGGAGTAGTGCGAGTGCAGTCAATGTAACAATGAGCACAGTTTTGACGATAAGTGTGTACGACTTTGCATTTGTTCATTTCGAGCTGTGAATGATTTTTCCGCATCCTGCTACAATATTTTGCGAAAGTCCTATTTTCAATCGATGTTTTCCTTAGTTACCAGCTGGCTATGGCCACATTTACCAACAATCGAGTTAGGCTGGTAGAAAGCTTTTGTGGAAAATTGTACATAGCTACAGCGAAATTATCTGGGACTGATTCACCAGCTGAACGTCGGCTGGTCGTGTCGACACCAAACGCTTTGAGAATCGGACATAATGTAGCGAGAAGGCGTCCAATAAAGCACAATCTTTATTGTCCAAATCGCTAGTCACATGCAACGCGCGCTCTCTGGTTTATAAGTCGCAATTCCAACCCGCAGCACCCCTCGGTTTCCGTTCGCACGTCGTGTGCACTTCTAACCGGTTTACGTGCGTGACCGGTGCCTTCTATCGGAGGGTTTTTCGCTTGCCATTCCTCATCTGTTTGTCCGATTCCGTTGCGCGTTGGCTCGTCCGGCTGCTCGTGCTGTCCGCCATCCACCCAGTGTTGGCCTTGACCGTATCCCAACATTGTGTCGAGATGTTCCTCTGAATGTTGGAAAAACCACGCCTCCGATCTGGCCGTCTGTCGTATTTCGCCTGCCCTGCCTCGCCCGTTGGTCCGATCTAGTCGAGCGATGACTCATCCGGTCGCGCACGTTGTCCTTGATCCGATCGCGGCAGGTTTTCGAACGTACCTCCCCCCACGTTGAGGTATTTGGCCGAGCGTTCGAAAACTCGCACCCCCGACCTGGCAATCCACCACAATAAGTCATCACATAGTCGATACTGTAGTTGTCAGACTGCGTTGCCAGTGCTCTTGAAGTGAATGGTCTGTCACGGGCTTGCGTTCCCGCGTGATTCAGTTGGCATTTTATCTGTCCACGTTGTCATCTCATGAAGATGTGAACTGTCAGCGTACAAGCTATTTGTAGTCAAAGGTGAGTGGTGCCAATAAGAATACGTATTTTAAATTGAAACCGCCCACCCACACTCGACCGAAGCCTTAGTACTCAGACAAACCTTTCGGCTCGCTCACTCCGGAAGGAAACACTACAATCGAGTTTCGCTCTGATCAGAACTCATCAGTAGTGTACATCCTCCTCCGGACCGGTATTTACACTCCGGACTTCGTGCTTGCGAGACTGATGTGTTAACCACAGCGCTATTACCCTTACATTAGGCATGATCGAATGATCACATTCACACACCTAACCACAACCTCGTGTTAATGGTGTTTAGCCTGCTCATTCATTTCGAAAAGGGGATAATCAAAGTCGCTCTGTTCAGTTCATTCAGTAATTCCGTGGTCAGGATTTCTCAGTTGGTTTGGTACCCTCCTCCTCATTATGTCTGCAATTCTGCGAGTGGTGTTCAGTTTGGAATAATCTGCATCCCCAAACTACTATTTATGCTCCAAAGCATGCTCAGTTGGTTCATTGAAGACAGTAACTTCGACTTAAATGAGAAGCCCTGACCACTGGCTATCGATTGGATCGAAATGATCGGGCAAGCTGAACGTTTGGCTATGACTACTCGGCCGTGCTTATCGTGAGGACGCTGGGTGGTGGTCAACACGTCAGTCTCACAATCACGAAGGCCGGGGTGTAAGTACCGGTCTGGACGAGGATGTACATTACAAGTGAGCTCTGACCGGATCGAAAATCGAGTGTATTGCTTCCTTAAGTGGACTAGCCGGAAGGTTTACCTGGTTGCCAAGGCTGCGATCAAGTGTGAGAGGTGTTTGATTTGAAATAATCTGCATCCCCGACCTTTTGTTAACAGTACATACGTAACACATAGGTGGTAAAATCAAACCAAAACTAGATGTTGATATGCCTGAAGCTATCAAACTCTTCACAGTACAGAAAAAGGATTTTGGTTGCCAGGAGTCACCGACTAAACCGGTGTAAGTTTGTGGAGTGTGAAGTGAAGATGGGTCGGTATGAGAATAGTCCCTAACTTGTAAATCGTTTGCTGAATGTAGCTGTATCAGCCTCATAATTTAAAATCCCCTCTGCAAGACGATGCATCTTTTAGGTATGGTTGGGTCAAAGCAGGACGTTTTGCTCAGCCTGCTGCGTATCTTTGAGTCGACATCCCTCTTGATGTGTCGTTTACAAGTGTGGAACAATACCTGCGCAGTTATGGCGGTGTTGGTGACCAAGGGCCGTGCCAGACAATGAACAAGGTAATTTGTGAGTGCACCGACACTAACGTTTCTTATCATATCGAGTTGGCCTTTTTAGGTAATGTGTCAGGGGTTGATCAAATAAACAACCATTTTCATGGTTCACGTTATCCCTTGAACTGTGAGGTAAAAGGTTGTCAACGTTGGGACACTTTCAGTATGAGATGCAACAAGTCACGGAAGTTGTCAGCCTGAATGCATACATGAAAGTTTCAGTCGGCTAATCAGGAAACATGTACAGGTCATTCAGATCTCTACAAAACTGACAGATCTAAGAAGAGAAGCTTCTGACATTCCGATATGTGCAGCAAAGCATCTCCAAAGAGTAGCCATGTCCTAGGGATGCACGACCTATGCAGATAGACGTTGTATCGTTAGAAAATTATAGCCCGTCACCAATTTGAAACAAGTGAATACCAACACCAAGTCCTTCCGTGTCTGAATATAAGAGTCAGCGTCTTGCTTACCGTTTACTATGGACATTTCACACCATAGATTGGAAACACCCTTCGTTCGTTCGGTGAACATCTATTGTTAGTGCGTCAGTGTGTTGAATAAGCTTTCCTTCTTCATTACCTGCGCAAACACCGCCAGGTCTACCAACAGTCGGTAGTATTCGTATTCCCTGTTATCTAAGAAGCCTACGAATCTGTTGAGAAGGCTGCTTATTACGAAATGGGGCACTCGATAAACACGTATTCATCTTAAGGACGTTGTTTATTTAGGCCTTAGGTTGAGTTGTGGCTTATGGCTGAACATCCTCCTCGTGTCTAGCAGAAGTGCAACAGGGATGCCATGCCATTTTTTCCTCAACTTTGCAATTAGCGATGCTCTACAATACACTGAATAGTTTCACCGGTTGTAACCAGAAACTCCCCTCCAGAAACAGGATCGTGGGCATAGATTGTGCCGTTAGTGTCGCCTACTGACAAGCTCTAACAATGGTGAAACTCGAGTATAGTGCTTCGTTCCAAAAGGGGCTGACTGAAAAAGTTCGGGATGGGTGTGGTAGCGGCGATCGGCCGTGAGTGATGTTGAGTGTGTTAACTAAAATGCCCTAGTACTCATCCGTTGTATCGTTTTTGTTGGTGAAATGTCTGAGGCAGTCTAAGATGCTCTGAAAAGCTTGATGGATGAAATTTCATGACATGGAATGCATTTTAAACGGCAGTGACTTGTGGCTGCAATCACCATGGATGATTGTGACCATCTGGGACTGGTTGAAGATTGTGGTTATTTTGTGTCACACCTAGGGGTGATGTTTGTGAGCAGATCTTCCTATGTATAGTTGAAGCCTGATGGGTACCTCTGGTGCCAATGCCACCTCCGTCACTCTTTATACAGGAGTATGTACAATGAATCTGTGCCTACTGAATTTTTCTGAGGTTGTTAAGCCTGATCGCCTTGTGCCAGTAACTTTCGTAAGCTATCTGTTTTCGATGGTCATTGTTCGCTGAGCATCCCCTGTGTTGTAGCAAACAAAATCAGCAATTAGGGAACACAGACATTTGTGTTGAGAACGTAAAACATCTGTTTACGCGATGTCGTTTCACTTCATAGGTTAATATGGTTCGGACACGTTTCACATACACCTGTTCAGCGTCTATCATTATAATGCCTTGGTTATGCCCCTTGGGTATAGTTGGACAAAACGGCGTTGTGGGCAGTTTATGATCCGAAGCAGGAATATGAAGAAACCAGCATCAAGCTTAGCCTGTGTTGGCTGTACCTGGCTGGAATCTAAAGGATACTTTGTGCAGTCGGTTGGAGCCATTGTGGATTACGGTTGCTCACTGTAGTTGGTCTCAGGGTATTGTTATGCTTGTTGTGGCTGTCATTAATTGTTAGTTTCATGCTTCTTTTTAGAGGAAAAATGCGCACTTCCATGAGACAATAAAACGATCTATATCGCATACACCGTAAGACTGAAAGAATGTTTTTATTTTTGTTATTTTCCCACTTCTTGGTACACATTTATCCCTCGCTTTCGTTTACTGGTTGTTTTATTCTATCAACCTCTGTTTTTTGCGCACAAAACGTCAACGACGTGCCAAAGTTCATTGCGTTCAGTTATTCTCACTAGGCGGATTTGAAAACGCACCGAGCTTCAGCCACGTTTTAATCCTGTTGGACGCAGGCTGCTTTGGCATTGTGGGTGCCATTTGCGTTGGCTGTCATTTTTGCGAACGTGATGGACTGACCGGGCTAACTGACCTGTCTACATTTTTTCTCAATGTATCCTGATCGGTGTGCGAATTCGAGAGGAGGGAGTCTATTTCAGATCGGCCTGTGGTAAATGCTGTTCTGTTCGTCGCCAGCTAAACAAGATTCTCCCTCGGCGGTTTACTTCCGAGTCGAATCAGGTGACAACTGGGAAAGCCACCTTACTGGAATATTTAACCGAGAAGAAATATGTAGATACGTAGGTCGAATGGTGAACTGGAGGTTTTCTGGAACCAGAGTACTGAAAGAAACTACCAGTAGTAGAACCGAAAGCCATGAAGAAGCCAAACAACGTATCATAGGCCCAATAAATAGGGAAAATACTGCTGTTTAATCCTGGAGCGTTCAAGAAGTTCGATTAATCTTGATTATCCGAGAACGTTTCCTTTAAGAAGGAAGCCCATCTTTGGTGGAAACTGAGGCCCTCTGTTCCACTGTTAAAAACGCCTAACCAATTAACACCTAACGACATTCAGTTTTAGTCTTGTTTCAACAGTAGTGCGCGACAATGGAAGTTGGCGCGCAGTTCGATCTCAAATGTCCTCTCACTTGCTGTTCGAACTGACCTTGAAAGAGTACTGAGTCCGAAACAATTGAAAACTGCTTCAAACGGGTACGCTGCAATCAATCGGTTAGTCATTTCTATATGTGACGACTATTCTTCATCTACTTTATTATTCATGTTCTAAAACTACGATATCCAGATAGCGTGCTGTCCAGCTGTTCGTGCATGTTTCCGAAGTTCACTGCTCCTTAAGTTACAAGAAATATGTGGATAGGTCACTGCTGTGTGAATCTTCGTGGGATCAAAACCAGCACAGGACTCCAGTTAAAACCTGTGCTGGTAAAAACAGGTTTATTTATGATGAACGCTCAAATCTATTGATCAACCTGTCCGCCCATCCCAAATAGTCAATGGCTTACTTGGTCTCGTTGAATTGCGTGCCACTTGCCTTGTGCCCATGTAGAATTTTGATCCACTTTTGTTACTCGGTTTGTTATTCGTTTCTTACAAGCTGCCTGGGGTCGCAGAATTGGTCGTCGTGTTTAATTACATCAGTCAATGCACTTCGTCATTTGACATCCATCTTGCTTGATTATTGGCGGTATATCTGATTTTACTGATTAGTCTGTGTTTGCAACTGTTCTAGCCAATAACCTGTATCAGATGCCATCACAATCACCAATTCACTTTTTTATTCAGAATCATTTTTACCTGAAGCCGACCCTTGGACCAAGGGCCAATTGGCTCCGGGCGCCGCATGTCATAAAGCGAATTTCATTCCAACCTTTTCCCGTGTTGTGTTCTGCAGCTCAAAAAGGCTTGACCCAACATTTAACAATGATTACCAAACATGTACGTTTGGATTGAGGACAGTGTAATCGAATTAGTTACCTGCAAGAGTAGACGCGAGTAACATCGGTGCCCACTACTTGTCCTGCTCACTTGGATTATATGCATTCTGTGGTGAACAGTATATACAGTTGGACAAAATATGGATAGGGTGGTTTACTCCATTCAAGATGAATAGTCACACTGCTACTCGTGGGTAATCAGACGGAGTCACATATGTAGGTGCTAAGGTAACCGGGGGAAAATGCAAGTAAATCTCACATATGAACTCGTCATTAATAACTGTGACGTCCCGAGATTTTTGTTGTGTGCAATTGAGTCCTTGTATTTAAAGTGTTGAGACGCACATCTGTATCGATTTTCTAAATAAATCCGCGTTATTGCCCCATAACGATTATTGCCGTGGTCAGGACTGTAGATGAAGATTTTGTAGCTCCACCCGTTCAACGATTGGGACTGTCGGAGATTCCTGGAGGATTTCTAGAATATGACCAAAATGGTCGGAAGAGACTGGTGGCCCTATGGACGCTTCCGAGAGGTAGAATGAACGCGGTGCTAAAGTTAGCACGAAGGGGCCTTGGGAAGCTGGGGTGAACTGCCGCGAAGGAGGCAGATAGCTGAGTTCTGCAGTCCTGCCGGCTGCCAGGAAACAATGCGGCGGTTCCGGATACCCGGTTTGGTCTCAGAGGCAACGCTCTCGTTTGTATTGTGTCACTGTGGGTAACGTTGTCAACAGCCCTGCCGAAATCGGACCAAGATTCCAAACGACGCATACTGATTTATCAGTCCATGACGTGAATGCCGCCGACAGTCCAGTAACAGCTAAATATTGCTCTCATTGCACAACCAATGATTTCGAGATGATTGGTCGACGCGGCTCGACAATTGCTGGCTGAAAATTCCCTGATGGTGATCAATTTAAATACAAACGTACCAAGTGAAATAAACAAGCTTCAGGTCGCAATAGAAAATCTGACTCAAGAACTGGCAACTTTAAGGGTGGGGAAGACGATGGTAAATCTTAGCCGCATGGGCTGCAGATGCTGAAGCTTTGGATTTACCCTCGAAGTAAGTGGTCTGACAGAGTAGTGTTCGAACTGGTGGTCATATAATCGAGCAGCCTTTCCTCATTCCACTCAACACAAGTCACACTTTACTGGGAGCAAATTTTCTTGACTATGCAGACAGGCTTGGACAAAGTTTGGTGTAGTTCCAATGATAAAAAAATGTGAACCACAACTTGGGAGAATTGAATAAAATGTACCTAAATTGATTCCAACATGTGACATCCGGCTGCTAAATGGCGTGGTACACAAATTCCAAAGATTGTTCCATGCTGACCAGAACTCACACTGCTGTTGTGACTGGATTGAGCATGAAATCCTCATTAATGCAAAGCGGTTCCGACCATTCGGTCTTCTGAGCCTTCCAGTACGTCCACAATGGGGAGTTGAACGGCAAGTGAAGCTCATGCTGAAAAGGGAAATCATCAAGAAGGCAGACAGCCCTTTCATTTCTTTCGTCTTGCTGATAAATAAACTCGGTTGGAAAATTCGATCTGATGTCGATTTCAGACGGCCCAACGAGATTACAGTATCTTGACGTTGTCAGAAATTTTTGGTAAGCTACAGAATGCTAGTATATTCACAGTGTTGGACTTGCGGTTAACATATTGGTAAGCTCCAATCAAGTAATCGAATCGAGATAAATCAGGTGGGTGGACTGTCGCACTCAGTCTACACGTATCCGATATGCCCATTCTCAACTATAATGCCCTCAATCTGGTTTGCTACACCTTCACAGGCATGCACCAGTTGACCTATCACTCATTCATAGGGTGATAACTAATATTAGGTGAGTGGTACTTGAATATCGTCATTGCTTCAGTTACCACATACCAATTATTTGTTTACTCGATTCCGAAGGCAGTCGTCGGTTCGTACATAGAATGAATGTTCGCACAACACTGGTAAATTGTAGAGGATTTGTCGTTACTGTGAATCGAACGTCACTCAAAATCGATCATTGCCTTTGTATTACCAGCCAGCCTTTTTCAAAATGAAGCACTCTACTCGAGCTCTCTGGTGGTGTACAGCCATGACACGTTTTCATGAGGCAACTGTATTGACTACCTCGCCATTGACCCCTAATTAGGTCTGATTGAGTTATGATATGTCCAGTCTCAGCACGTTCGCTGTTGAACAATCTCTTGATCACCTAGTCGCCTAGAAAAAAGACGCGGCAACTGGCCGGTGACCCCGCGAATAGAACTTCTCTTCTGGTTGAAGTCATAGGAGTCGTCAAGCCTGTTGGGCGATATTTTGCCTATTGGTAAGTAGTAAGGACTTCACAGTATGTTAGTTTCGTCTTAAGAATTAAATATATGGTACAGAAAGACAGATTTTACTCTCAATCAACCGAACAGCAGCTCATAAATGGGCTCAGTCACCTTCATCATGAGGTAGTCCGTGTTATCGTTAACTCGTTCCTGCTTGATTTTTCACACATTCACTTTCTTTGATGAAGTTGTGATTCATCAGTCCGTCTCCCAAACTTTGGTCTCTGACGGTCAGTCTACTCGGCTGGCCAGAATTGTGTTCTATCTAGTGAACTAGTGACTGGTTGAATGAACAGTGTTCGGTGAAGCTCATACATTCGATTGTTACTGAAATGTAAGCATTCACACCAACGACGGATTTTCTCTCTCTCTGGGTACGCGTAAAAGTGCAACGTGTGAAGACCTTACCTTATCCATATCAAGCCCGGGCCAACTAGCTGATAATTGGTCATGTCGATTGATGAACACGATCTTACGCGTTACCTGAACATCCGTTGGCTCAGCAATGAAAGTCTGTTTTTGTCGTTTTTTAAGTAGTTGCGTCGCCTACATGGTATGGGCTAGTTCGTTCAGTCATCATTTCTCACTTGACCCCGCCGCCGATCTTCATTAGTTCGTCTGATTCAACTTAACTCCATCAAGAGCGATGTTCACCCTGGAGAGTTTGATGGAGAAGTTTTCTGTTGATTGCACGCATGTTTCAGTGGTAAGGTATGGTGTTGATTCAGTTGTTTTTCGACCGGCTGTAAGCGGTGAGTTGTTCTTTCACAGTCACACAACCAGTAGTTTGAGCTACGTTAAACGTTTTGAGAAAAGTAATCAAGGCCATTTGGGACGAGTTAGTCGACTCAGATCTGAAATACATGAAATGCGGCTCTCGATCGTGACTCGCCGCACCCAGAACGAAATCTTTAGTTGCTATCGCTGCTGCTGCCTGCCCCTCCGTGTCGTTCGATCTGAATGTCGCTCAATCAACCAATCACCAGCTCAGTTCCATCCAGCTGTGCATGCTGACAAGGTTAGAAATTCGGCGATTGATTGGAATACGGAATTTTGATTGATAGGTCACAATTTCGTCACATGAAGAGTACAGGTGTGGAGGCTGCTCTGTCGCTAATCGTAGAACATCTCCAGAACCACTCTGACCGAATAACTCCCATCAGTACAAAACTGCAGATGTCTTCGCATCCATGATGAGAGTTTTCCGACGGCGTGGATGCGAATGAAACGGTAACCTATTGTGGGACTTATTAACAGCATGTGATGACGTGTCATCGATAGCAATCTTCCATAGGGTTAGGCGAACTCATTTTAGCTTAGCACATCTGAATACAAATGAGCTTTTTCAGATGAGTTCATATTGCTGAGTTTGTTAACTTTCTATCTAGTTCCGTGTACAATGGTCAGAAAGTTTCATCAAGCGGGGTTCTTAAAGTCACGTGGAAATCTATACATCGAAGAATGTTGGTATTCAGCCAAGGTCAACCTGGCGGTCGACAAAGAGGCACATGCTTATGTACGTGAAAATGTGGCGGATTGGATGTGAGGACCGTGTTCTTTTTGTGACAGGTGGTTGCCGGTCATTGAATGCTAACTGTGGTTGTTCACTTTTTGTCCAAGAAACCATTCACCTATCAAGTTCCCCGTTCAGGATCACCAAATGGTCCAACATAATTATGGCTCACCAACTGGGGCAATATTGATCACTTACTCTGGCTTACCCGACACCGGTGTTTATCACATAGAGCACCTTTAGGTCTTTTATGTGCTAATCGTTCCTACGGTTACGAAATTGCAAGCATTATCAAGATTACTGTTGAGACTGTCCAAAAAAACAACCGATAAAACGTGAACGTATGGCAGAACTGGTCAATGACATGTACGACAATCTTCTCCAACGGTGGACTAACCCGATATCATTATGTGGCAGAGAAAAACACTGACCTTTTCAGGGTCAGTGCATACAAGTTGCATCGGGGATTCTGTTGTCCAGCCACACAGTATTCCGGGAGTGATGTTCATTCAGGCAAAAGCGCGACGAAAATGTAAAGTCTAACATGAAGGTCGATTGACGGAAGCGTCATCGACATTCACCAAAAGTCACTTGGGAGGAATCAGTATGGATTTTCTGTCTACTGCATATCAGGTTTTTGAACAAGATAATACGTAGTAAAATATGTGATCCACACTGACTTTATTGCACCGAAGATTTACATCCGATTGAGCGTTTTTATGTGAAAATTCCGTTTCCTTTAATGTGATTTTAATGGTGCAGTGATAAACACGGGTGCATTATAAATACGCTCCGGAGTCCTAACCCCGGTTGTGGCAAGGATATACACTGCTCACGAGTCCTAATAGGAGTTAAGCTAGAACCCAATGCTTTTTTTGAAAAGATTTTGATTACAACACTCCTGAGGAAGGCCACTCGAGGTGGTTGAAACGTAGTGGATTACAGCATGCTCCTAACGTTGTGTTACTCTCAATCTGTTTATCAATAACATGTTAAACACGAAACCCAAACTGTTTGACTTCATTCGTACTGAATTTAGTGCGGATATCTTACGGTTGGCTGGAAAGTCTATGGGAATACGACATTTGCAATCAGTTGTGAGTGAAGTTCAACTTATGCCAGCCAAGTATTCTATTACGTATCAGTACACAACATACATCGAATGAACTAAACAGGCTAGACTCTCCATCGCCGACCGAATTATTTGGCTTCCATGTGGACTGTTCATTTCGTTCCATTTACGGTTGGTATGAAAAGTAATTTGGCATATAAATAACACTTGGTGTATGCGAACCTAGCACTGGGGCATATGCTTGAAATGGGGTATAAACAGACGCTTGCATTGAAACGTGGCGGACCAGGCGTGTGCGACTGTCTAACGATGGCTCCGAATTCGAACTGGCTTTTTGGACGCCTTCTCCCTTCGCACCACTTCTGACGAGGCAGCTGTGTAAAAGCACGCGCATCGCGCATCCCATTTGTCTGGACTCATTGAAATGGCACAGTCAGCCTTTAGAAGCTCGGTTGATTCGGTGTGATATGGACGAGGGCGTCAGTCGAATCTGTGTGCGGTCCAGGTAATTGTATGACCACCATGCATGCTTTAGATGTGTGAGTATTCGTTCACATTGTGTCCTCATCCCAGATTTTTCTGTTCTTCGAAAGCATGGGTCACTTTTAATTCCCATTGGACACAGTACGCTACTACGTGAGGCAATCCATGCCCCTAAGTTTACTTGGGTGCACAAACAGCTACCTGGGTGATAGCCGCATTACTAAACTGAACGTGATGTAACCTGCTTTCTCAAGGGTTATGTGTAGTGATATAAATGTTGTTAAACTCTTTGTCTACAGAGAAAGTGGTTCACTTTCGCTTCTAGTGATGTGGACTATTATTCAATAACAGTTTATTTGATTTCACGTATTTCTAGGATCTTTATAAAGTAAGTCTGTTGGACCCATTTTCATTGCGGTCAGTTGTTTAAGTAAACTCACCTCACACGTTGCTTTTTACATAATCAACGTGATATACGTTTAATTGCCCGAGACTCTGAAAGCTATGAATTTCCAGCGACGCTGTACATCCATTTACCCGTTGGTTACACACCTACGGCTTGTTTGAGCTTTATACTCTGCTTGGTCTACGTAACCAGTTTTTATTCGCTAAAGCCAGTCTGTTCTATATGGAGGTACCGGGTGTGTCTCGATTGTTGTACACCTCCACAGCAAACTGACTCGGAGCGAGGCTGATTGATGTTCCATATGAAATTAACCGATAAATGTCAAAAGATAAACCGTTCTGAACAAACATAGCCGCTCGCAGAAAAGGGGATTGGGGAAAGCCACCACTTTTATGTTTCGGTAAGGTTCTATTTTTTTTCGGAGTCTGTATTCAATCAATCCTTAATGTGATTTGTTATTTGACCCTACATCCAGGTCGCATGACGTTGAGTTCACAGTCTGTAGAAAAACAAATGTGAATTATTTTAATTTTATGTTGACTGTCAAGCCGTCTTTTATTCAAAAAACGTCTCCTATTACGATCAGAATATGGTTATCCTGGCAACACCAGGTCTATACCTGCTATCGAAATCTCTCTTTGATAGTCGTTTCTACCATTCTTTACGTTTTGTTGGCCATTTCGACATTCAAAAGTTGACTGGCCTTGCTCATTTCTACGGCGTGAAATGCATTGCTTCTTTACATGCATGCACTAATTACGTGACTGGGGTTTTGAGACACAGAACAACCCTACGGGAACCTCAACTAGCTTATGAGATCTTAATCTACCAGTGGTCGTATGATTATGCCTCTGAGTTAAACAAACTTGCAGAGATCAAGTGTGCACAAAACTGCTAGATGCCTATCTTTTGCGCATACTCGTTTTTATGTTTGTCAGACGTCCTGTCTATTTTTATAAAGGCATCTACAGAGATGCCCATATAGAGGTATCTATAGAAGTATTTAATCCTGTCTTCATAATTTTATGATCTCAATCCTACTGTGTGCCTTCGGGGTAATATCCAGAGGACGGTCGGTGAACGGTTACGCGATAGCCGTTCCCAGACGACCCATTCGGACCAGTTCATCTCAGGGACATTCCGAGACATTTTATCTCAGGGACAGTTAACACCATGAACGATTCACCCCGGGTATCGCGATGTCTGCAGAGCAGTTTTGAATCTAATGAAAGTTCGAAACATGGTCTTTCTCAACAGTTTCACTAACACTGCCTTCCAAAGCACACCACAAAGAAAATCGTTTCATGGCCTTAAGTTGGAGTTAAATGTGCTTTTCGTACGATTGTTAGCTTCCACCTTTGTTTGAGTCAGCTTGCGAGGAGACTTATGTAGGCGGTGACCTTTCTTGTAAATACACTTGAAAGGACATACCACTCATGCCTCGGAAGATTTTTCCATAATCTATATGCCTTTCGTTTAGCAGGCCAATATAAACCTGAGCTCAAGTCAGAGCGGTGTCTTCCCAAATTATCCCTCCAGCATTTATTTAGCAAATAATAATTGGTGCACTCGGTACATTCTTCGGTACAAGATCATGCGGGTGCTAAAACTTCTGTCGTAAGTGCCACAAATTTTACGTTTCCTGTTGTCTCTCCCCTGCACATAAAAAGCTCAACTAGTCGTCTCAAGCACTGGAGTACATGACCATACTAAAAGTCTGGTTGAACCGAAAGCTATTTGCGTCATAAAGAATCGAAGTACAACGCATTCGCTGCTCCAAGATCGACCTTTAAAAAAGCACACTTCCATCATTGCAGAAGGTAATCAATTACCAGCGGCAAAAGAAGCTTGATTCTACCGAATCCATCTATTGTGAGTAGGTAACTGGTCTACACAGAGTTTACACTCTTGAAAGTTGGGAGTTCTTCCTTTTTTATGATAGTGGTCAAGTAGCTGTTGAAGGGCTAAATTTCGGTGTACGCAAATACCACAAGTCTGCATCATTTCACTGACCGCGCTTTTAATGGCGCCCCCACTGCGTCATTGACCTCACATCAGGCACGACGGAGGTGTCAAATCTGAACGCTCAACCACTCTCGCTTGTGAGTAAGGATAAGCTTGCCCGATCGTCTCGAGAGGAGACACAGTAACTGTCCTGTTATTTCCAATCGATAACCCCGCGTTCAGATTTGATAATTCGGTCTTGCCTAATGTGAGGTCAATGGCGTAGTGATCAACACGGTTGCCTCATGATTGGAATGGCTGGTGTTCAAATCCCGGCCGTGGCAAGGATATGCACTGCTGACGAGCTCTGATGAGAGCGAAACTCGAGTATAGTACTTCTTTTCGAAATAGGCTGGCTGGAAAGTCTGTCTGAATGTGAAGGCTGCGATCGAATGTGAGTGATGTTCAACTTTAAAATAAACGAAATCCCTGACTACTCATCAGTAATTTTCGTAATGTAATTAAATAAGAGAGAGGCGCCGTCCTATTTGGAGGACGTTCAGCCAATGAGAACTCGGGCACAAACTGCTGCATGCGGAACTGTGATTGATGGAGACCGACCGGTTGGAAACGTCGGCCAGCTGCCGCGTCAAATCCGTTCGTGAGTGGTGGTGATTGAAGCAGGTTGGTTGAATTCCCGTCGGATTCAACTAACCGAATTGCTTTAGTCAATGTTGTGGAATATACTAACAGACGGGCTAACCAAAATACTTAGTGACAATCGTCAGTGTAACCACATTATTTTTTCTCCACAATGGGGTATTGTTTCTGATAAATTGAAATTCTTCAACAACGTTCAGGTCATTGTCGTTTCAGTTTTTGAACACAACTAAGTACGTGACAACAGACACTTGTTTCTGGAAGTTCATTCGTATGCTGAATTCTGCGCACTCTCTTCTTATGCACGAGACCGCCCAGGAGTAGACTAGCACGAAAAAAGTAGTATCGGGATCTCGATAGACGCATTCACATAAACTTTTAACTACTGGCAATAATTAATGTCGTAATTGTCATTGCACACACAATTGTTTGTTTCACATTGACTTCGTTCGAAACTACCCATTGAAGTCATGGGAACGACTGAGTAGCGATCAAGGCTTGTTTTTTGTATTTGACGATCAGGCTAACTACAGCACAATAAGTATGAAAACGGTAGCTGAAGTAAGTCAAAGAAACAGTCAATAGAGGTTATGGACGGCGTGTTTGTTAAAAGTTACGCAGTCACCGTGCCAAATCCCAAGCGACATTTCATGGCCGAAGTTATCTCGAGAAAGCTCAGAATGTCAATCGAAACAACCTATCTTGCAGCTCAGTTGTGTGTGAGTTTCCGGTCAACACCCGTTATCATGTCACAATTCAAAACAAACTTTCATGTTCTACAACCAGTTGTGTGTACTGATCTGTTTGGTTGTGTCGTACACCGTATATTACTCGTACTACAAGGCGATTGCCTGACAGAGTGCGTAAACGTAATCCAGTATGGTTGAACATTGGTGTGATCACAACGGTTACAAGCGTGATTGTTGCTCATTTGACCGACTCCCATCATTCTGTCAATAAGAAAGATGCTTTTCAGACTGTCTACCGAGTGCCAAGGAATCGCTCAAAAATGGTGAGATTCCGAACGTTGACCGTTGCCGAAGTCATTTGCATCCAAATGCGCAACCCTGACCCCTACGCTCAGAAGAAGCTTGTGTGGATACCTAACCTCCCCTGCCCCACAATCACTTAAGCCCACGATTTGGAACAATGACTTCGGTCGGTGATCAATTGCCTAGGGTTTTCATGAGCTGGGATGAATTGTCCATGGTTAGGAATGTCTCGGGATGGACTTTTTTAGAGGATTGCATCAATAAAGGTGTAAAGAAGAGGTTGTCGGCCGGTATTTTGTGAAAGCCGTGCAAATTGTTTTGTCTAAATCGAGAAAGCTAACACATTTCGAGAATGTATCTTGCGAACGTCATCTTTGTTTACAATCTCGTGTGTTCTGCATCGAGCTTGTGGCTCACTGTCGCAAGCCGCGAGACGGTTACTGAGTGTTTTGAGAAAAGGAGAATATAGGGAGGCTTGAGTTAAATCAGAATTGTAAGCTCTATTAGTCTTCTGGCCTGCGTGCGGCGTAACTCACCAACACGGATTTAAGTTGTTACGGGAGATTACTTACATTCAGGCTTAACTAGTAGTTTTCTTTGAGTTATGAGCGAAGTAAATAGGATTACTGAGTCCAGACAGCAAAACTCGTAGGGTTGCCGTCCGTTAGATTATCGAGTCAGTAAAGAAGACGTCGTACGGGAATAAAGTTAAAGTTTGAACAAGTTCATACCCCTGCAGACATGAGGGTGTTGACGTTTTTAGTGTGTTGGTATCCTGCCTGACGACCAGGGCTTCGAGTCCTTGGGCTGCCGTTTTGTCACCACATTATTCGTAAAAATTCCAATGGTCGAACTTTTTTCTCATTGGCTCTGTCCAGACTCAACACCCACCTTTTCCCTAGCAACTACACCCTGATCGAAGCGTAGGTGAATGTTTTGCATGCGAACTTTGTTCTCTTCAACTAACCTCTTCTTATTTCAGTTGTGACAGCAGCCTACACCGGAAGCCTTGCGGTCAGTCATGCCAAGCTGTCTTTGGAGGGTAAGCTGTCTGCGTGACAGACTGCATTCGCTTGTACCTATCCCTATTCTTCTACTATGCCTTGCACTCCGTCTACTCGCTTCTGAGGAGAACTGGCTCAGTGTTGGACGCACAGCGCTCTCAGTAACACCGCACGTTCGTTGTCTACCCAGCACCATTAGCTCCAAAATAACGGTGGAATGGCTTACAGGAGCTGGGGTGTCTAGAGAATATCGTTTGGAAGTTAGTTTTTCCTTTTGTTATTTGATTCCTTTGAGTTCAGTGTTTTCGTTTGTTCCTTATTTCGGCTTCACTGATATTTCAACCAAAATGGTTGCTTTACAGTCAGTCGTTTGTCGTAAGTACAACTGGATCCATAGCCGCTTTCAGAGGTTGGCCTTATGAGAAACTTCTGACTGGGACCATGCAACGAGATTGGGTATTGTACCAGTCTTTTTTCGTAAACAAGGCATGCGGAGTTCGGTGACTGTTGGATACGTGTCCGTATTACTTCTACATACAACCATTCTCAATATATGTGCACGCATCAAATTGTGTGTTAGCTCTGTCTTCCAGAATGAACGTGGGTATTCCAATGGTCTTCCAATTCATCATACCGCATGAACACTGCGGACTAACGAGCTCGTCACTTTGACGACTCTTCTATTTAAAAACCTCAGAAAAACGTTTCCATTGAATTTATCTTCGGTGGGATTGCATCTTATGACTACGTTTTGATCGATGTTCGAAAGCAAGCTGACGATCAATTTGATAGCAAGGCTGATGCATTCGACCGACGAACGGGATAAATTAGCTCCTGAAAGATCACTTTTTAATATTCCTACATACAGATGGGGATGGTTACAGGCCTCAACTTTTTGTCAGTAGATAAGCGGTGGTTAGTACCTCACAACGGATACGGGCTGATCGGATACTACAGTTTCTGTTGTGTGACATTTCGGGAAAACATTTACGATATCGCGGCATGAAAGCTCTATATCAGCTGCACACGGCGCCGGAAGCGCGGTTTCTGTTCCTTAAATTGTTCATGTTTCTTTAAGTTAGTTAATATTTTTTAGTTCTTGAGCGTTTGCTTATCCGGTTGAGCATGCTTTTTGAACACTGAATCCCTATGTACTTAAACCGAATTTTGAAATCACGAGAGATTATGGGTTGCAAGTTGGAAGCGTTTTTGCTGTCTTCGTGCAAACCAAACACTTCTCTTGCACCTCAACTTCAAAGCTTGGGATAGTAATAGTAATTATAATCTTTGGTGTGGACCGGTTGCTACGCCCTCGTTGTCTACAATTCCATATTCTAGGTGTCCTATTCAGACGAAATTAGCTGAAGACAGTTTGCTCACACTCAGTCGTGTTTAACCGACTGGCTTTGAAATCAGCTGGACGTGAGTTCGAAGTTTCACTGAGGTTTTGTTAGTGCTGATCTTCGGCAGATGCCCGTCGTAATAATACTTACTATCATTTTTAAAAACATTCATATAAGTGGTTCAAATTGAGAGCATCTGGCTTTTACCGGCATCACAGCATCATGAACAGACTCGAAACACAATTTTGCATCTGTGGGAAGTTTCACCGAAGTTCTGACCATGTTGCGCGAATTGAGATTGTAGCAAAAAGTGGTTTAATAGATTACGATTTTCATTGTCCAGCTCGCAAATTCCCACACCACGCGCGCACTCACCTTTATGGACCGGAATTCCGGTCCACAACATACCGCCGGTTTTTCACTCACACACGTCGTGTGCGCTTCTGCCTGGTTTGTGTGTGTGGCTGACGCCTTCTGTCATGGGTGGTTTGCCTTTCGTTTATCGACCTTTGGTCCGACTTCGTTGCGTGATGGCTCATCTTGTCGTCCATGTTGTCTGCGATCCGCTCGTTGTAGGCTTTTGGACATACCTCGTCGTCTCGTTGTTGGAATGTTAGCGTTTCCGATTTGGTAGTCCATCACTAGATGACGTCGTCGTACCGAGATGTGCGAATCATAGTTCACGGCTATATAGTGTTATTGGATTAGGATACTTCATGGAAATGTGATCACTGTTAACTTGAATACGTGCAACTTTGTTATGACATCATTTTAGGAAGAATGGCCACAAGATGCTCCGTTATGCAATCTGTGATTTTATTTGAGTTGCTTACTCTGGGAAACTTCGGGTTGATTGTCCCTCGAATTTATGTTTACTTCGTTCGAAAATACCCAATGAAGTCATGGGAACAACAAAGTAGCGAGCAAGACCTTTTTTCTGTGATTGATCATCAAACTAATTACAACACAGTAAATATGAAAACAGTAACTAGAGTGAGTCAAGAAAACGGTCACTAGAGGTTATGGACGGCGTGTTTGTTATCAGTTTGTAGAATAGCTAACCTAGGATGTTTATTGAAGTGGATGCAGCAGTTGGCTCACTTTTGTCCATTCCGATTGCGTAATTTAATTATTATCCCCTCTGGTGATCAGTCATGTTGCCTCTCGCCTCAACGGGTCATCCTGTTGTTCTTACCACTCTTGTTGTTTGATTAATCCGGATTTATTCTAGGAAACGTCATTTCTTGTGAGTTTCAAAAAAACACTTGGCACGCAATTCGTCAGATTCAGACATTCCCTTGTTCTGGGTCAAACTATCCGAAGCTTCAGTCTAGTTCCTCTCACTGTAAATAAGTCACTTTCCCGAGGTCGTGACCTCGTATTCTACCTAGAAATCGTTTCACAAGTTCTAAAACGTTCTGTTAGTTTGCGTTCCGACGAATCGCACGTGTGACCATTATGGGTCTGTTGTGATGTTTTCAAAGTGTTTTGCTTCAAACTGTATGCGTTTTGTGCTATGTACATGGTGACTCCTATCAAGTTGCACCTGGTTATTTGTTGATCACTTAATCAGGTGGACTCAAAGCATATGCCGTTTGGCTCCGACATATCTAATGGTACCTAATACAAAGTATGTGCATCTTTAGTCCATCTAATTGGCTCTTCACGCTTAAACCATACGGACTATAGGCTATGATCTCCTATTCTCTTCACACACAACCGCAGTGAATAGTGTCTCATTTCACCTACCTTATTTGATACAGTAAACCTCACCGCTTTTCAAATGAATCTCTGGCTTCCTCACCAACCTTGATGGTCTGCGAAATCTTCGAGTTTATAGATGAAAACTGATAAACTGCAACACGACGTTCCTGTTCGGTTTGATAGTCTGCCCTACTCGACGATAGTAGCTGAAAGTCAAACCACCATAGTTTTGGTGCTAAATTAACTGAGTTGGAACGGCGAGTGGGTATTCCAGTCGTAAAAGCAACCATGTGCACTCACCACCGTGACATCTGTCCACGAACGTAAAATCATTAAATTCTTCGTATAACTATAAGCGTAGGCAATTGAAATGACCTTTTTAAACCTTTTCAATGAAATGATTTCACGGTGCAGTCACTTTTTATCGCGCTTATTGCTATTTTACTATTTTTTTTTCAAGTTCAGCCGACTTTTCATTTGGCTTCTTGCCTTTTCATTTGCTAACAGAGTGCAACTTCTCCACAGGGAACAACGACCTCGAGGCAAAACAGCTTCATTGTACATTTGGAAACTCCCAATCTGAGTGACATATCTTTTTTGGATTTGCGGGTCATTCGCAATACCAGTCAAGGGGCTGCCCTATTGCCGATTAGGGTCCCGTTCAACCCAAGTGGCAGTCGACTGATATTGCCTGTCACCTATGAGCTCCGTCTGCTCTATGATCTCAATTCCGAAGGCAAATCAGTTACACTTTATCGGCTAGTTTGGAGGGCGCTTGACAATCAAACAGAACAGTCACTCGCCCGCTATCTGGTTCTCATATACAACAGGTTCGTATATACCCTTTCAGGTTATCTATTTGAACGCGCATAGCGTTGAAGTGTTTTTTTTTTGCCAAACTTTCTATGTAACAGGCATGACCATAAACATCCATTTATTTCAGGCAAGTAAGTGCTCAAACCAACCCCATGGTTTTAACCTAAGTGATCTGTCAAATGCGGGTACATCTGATTCTACATGTGACCTGATTGTCTCATCCACTTGTACTTGATCTTCAGTCTTCATTTTTTTCGACGGCTTTCGGCCGTTTTTTTACACAACAAAGAAGTTATCGCATCAGTCGTATCGCACCTTGCGTCAACGCTGTTTAATCGTAGCACTCACAAGTAGTTAGTGATCGTTGATTAAATTTGATAGGGTCTCAACAGAGATTATGGGCTTCGGTGGGGTTTCAGTCTGTACCAGGAACGGCCCGCAGTTACGCTGTAAACGACTCTATGGGCTGAAAGCCATGCTGGGGAGAAAGCAGAGGAACATAACCGAAACAATCAAGTTTTATTATCCTCCTTGCTGTGCATTTCGGTTATTTCTAGATTTACAGACTAACGGCAGGTTATCCTTCTACAATTCTGCCCATTCTTATCGTTTTTTTCTGAGGCTACCGACGATCATTTGTAGCCAGGTCAAAGTAGAACCGAGTGCGTAAACGCAGTTTGTTTACCAAAGTGGCTGAAACGCATAATGTTGGCATGACACGTATGGGACGTGATAGCGCACGTTCTCTGGCACTCGACATGTCTGTCTGTTCGTGTATAGCAGACGCCGGAAGAGTGCAAACGGCCAGTCGACTGCTGTCACTGTTGTACAGGATCACAGGCTTTTCAAGCTTAGGAGCACTTGTGCATCCAATTGTTATACGAGCACACCGGCGTGCGCTGAGCCCATTATCATACACGAAGAAAAGCAAGCACGATGCGAGGGTTCTCTCGTCCCATTTCTCCCTACCCGATATCATGCGCTGGCTAAAAATGGTGACGGTTGAGTTTAAGAAGTGATCGTGAACTGAAGGACCCACTCCATTTAAAGAATGATCATGCTACGATTGCCTCCCTAGAAGTTATTTGTTCAAATGGAATGATTTATGAGTTAAAAGGTCCACTTTCGCATTCGTGACTTTTAGTAGGTTTATATTGGTTTATGAACGTTAAAAAGTTTACAAACTCTGAGACGTAGTAGGTCGTACATTCTTAGGTATTTAACGTGGGGTTTGAGGAAAAATTGTGCAGCCGCAATTCGTCCTTTCTTTCGTAGTGAATATATGCATATTCCAATAGTTTTCGATGCGTTTTACTGATCGCTTACTGCGTACATAACACTTGTTAATTTTTCAACAAATTTTTGCGAACAAGCTGTCACGTTTGGTTGCAGACCATCCAACGGTACCGAATAGTTGTGGTTGGAGAGAGAGTTGTTTTTGTGCACTACCTTACGCATTTGTTTCAATGTATGCGGCTGATGGAGAACACTAGCGGATTAGCAACACAGATTGTGGTGGATTGTCAGGTCGGAGGTGCGAGTTT
>QNGE01003379.1:62544-85439 GCA_008508345.1 Paragonimus westermani | reverse complement strand
GATTCGGTTCAGCGGAAAACATACCAACAGGTTTCCAGCACAAATCAGTAAACTGGTACCCCGACAGCTGTCAGTGCATTGCTTGCTACCCTCACCTTTAAGCAAAAGTATGATCAGGACAACCGTGGACTTCTGAGGTGCTACTTTCTGTTCGCAGGCCGATGTAAATGACTGGAGGAAGGCGTTTGCTTCCCTGGCAAACAATCACCTGCAATCTTTTCGTTTCACAATTGTCCAATAACTCTCTGCATCTCTGCTTGTTCCGGGAGAATAGAAAGCGAAGCTTCCATATCTTACTGCAACAGGCTATTCATGGTCACCACGTCAGCGGTAGGCAGCCGGCTCGGTAGGTTAAAAAAATCAGCTGCGCCAGATTTTCACGATGTTCTCCAGGTGAGTGTAAAAATTTGGAGTTCCGGTTAACCAGTGCTTTATTAGACTCAGCGAGCCACAGGAAACACTCTGTTCCGTCATTGATCAACGTAACCTTGCATCAACTCATGTTGATTTGTCCATAATTCGTCTTTGATTCCGAAAATTCGATTGGCGACTGGAGTGCAAAAACTCCGGAATGTTGTTTCTTTTGTGAAAACAGTAGACGGTTTATTCTTCCTTCGTATGAAGCCAGAAATAATCGCATCTCTGTCACCTGACCGGTTCAGGTGTTTCTTGGGATAGATTCAGATTGTTTTGATGGTTTCTGCCATCATCTCCTCTTTAAAATGTTACCAAATACCGCTCACTGTAGTGGATAAGGCAGCATCTTTGAAACGAATGACACTAAGATATCGTTCTCGAATTTGAGTTCTTCGATTTCTTAGCATTCAGCTTTTATTGCTACCAAGATGATCTATTACGAATAATCTTGCAAATATGACTGAAACATTTGGTCTTGGCCTACCTGTGATCATGCATCAATGGCGTGGGACGCACTTCCAGCTTGTCGCGCTGTCGTCATATCACACAGTCAAGCAAATGGTGATGACCATTTTGTAGGTGAGTTCATGTCGTGTTATTGCTTGCATCCAGCTGAAATCAAGTGTTTGTGACAGCTAACTGATGAGTAGCACACAGAGGGAGAGAAGGATGTCCAGTGTCAGACCGCACCAATGCCAAAATGTGGGTAACCACAGTATGGGGGTCCCCTCAAACCCCGTTATTCATACACGCAGAACAGGAACGCTGTAGCTACAAATAAAGTTTAGATGTATAAACTGCTTAGGTATATCTAGACAGTCAGTAATGTGACAGACAGAGCAGTGATTGTAACTTCTATTTGTCTGTCTGTTCTCCTTCGATCTATTTTACACGGTCCTGGCTAGTATAGCCCTCCCAGATCGATGCAGAGCACAATCTGGACTATTGTGGTGAGGAGAAAACATCCCCACTACCACACTCAGACACACACGCAAAACCAACTGTTCACACAAGGGTCCTTAATACCGATCTACCTTCTTTGGTATGAAAATGTCGATTCTAAACAGCCATCTGAAGCATTCACGCTTGCATTCTTTGTATTTCCAGAGGGATCAGGTTGTGGGCAAGCACAACAGACGTAAGGCGCAAGTTAAGCCCTTAATTCAGTGTACCATGTATCGACATGTTATCCTAGATAGTTATCACCTAACTGAAACACACGTGAAAGGATTGTCTTGTTTTGGCTCAGTGTAAAAAAACATTACGTCCTAAGTATGTCAGATAGCAGGACAAACTATGTTTCCAGAGAACAAATCGATGCAGTCTGAATAGCATTTCTGAACGAGTTGTCTGCGCCGATTTCGATAACGGTGCAAGCTGTGTCAGTCTTGATACCGATATGTGGTCAAAATAGAAATTGAGATGAAGTAGATTCGGCCTATTATAACAAGTTACTAAAACGAGGAAATGTCATACGAAGCGTATTGTTTGAGCAACGCGGCTACATAACATCACCTGCCAGCTTGTGTTGCCTTCCACACGCTCAGAAGTTTGTTAACAGTCAGGTTCTATCGATCGTGCTCTGTGGTGGCTATAACACTGGGACAATGGGTACGCATGATTTGATCTGAATGTTAGCTAGCAGGAATATGGTTATAACGGTATTTTGGGGTCGCTTACTGGTCCGGTTTATTAGAGAGGCGTATGTGCTGGTTATCCCTTTTGGGTAAACTTTTCAGTTGAGATTCCTAGCTAAATGGTTTGGACTCCAGATTTTGTTTCCGGGTTGCACAGGTGTTAGACAATCGTTGTGTCAGTTCACTTCAACCTCAGGCAAGTCGGACAAACAACGAAAAGAGTGTCCAAGCTTATCGCTGAGTATTGTCCAAACTCTTCTGTTAACTTCACCGTTCTCATCGTCCATAGTACTGTTTTGGCGTATCTGATGTTAAGCGTACACATAATCGAAGTTACATGAACGTTTTCGAATATCTTTAAAATAATTCTGATGCTTAATAGACATCTCAGAAATATATTCTTCTACGGGAGAGAATCGTTCAATGTCCGCTCTCTATGATAAAAATCGTGTAAGTAACCAAAACTTGGAACCCTACAGTTTTTGTGGCTATATGTACGGCGATAGACCCACCCACCTCGTTCATACTTCTTGCTTTAAATCAGCTTACTTTCTTACATATCCACTCTAGTAGTTGCCTTGTGGAGTGTAATAGTGACAACCTGTCAGTTGATTTACTTCTCTGTCTGGTTATGCAACCGTCTGTCCGTATTCAACTTCCTTGGATTGTTTGACCTATGTACCAGGTTAGCACTGTTCGATAGTTTATTGATTACCATTCCGTTTTGGTTCATCGATATTGAGTCGCAGTCGGTCAGTTGAACCTTCATGAATCTTTTCATACATAGTAGCGCCAGAAGTGAATTTTGGAAAAGTGCCTTCTGCGATATCTGTATGATGTTAATTTCCTCAGTGAGCATACAACCTTCTGATTGACGGTCTGTTGACAAAGCTGGAGAGTTTCAGTAAGGTAGATGAGTGGTTTTAGTGTCAGATTCGGACAGATGAGCCAGAAAAGTTAACATTCTAGCGAACGGGTATCGCCACGTGGAAGCTGACACGAACCACAAAGAGGCATGATGTTGGAATTAGAGGAAAGGAAACTAGCAAAGACGTTAATACTTGAAAAACAGTTAGTGATTGGTTAGATGCTATTCTGTATAGCAACGAGAATTCTGCGCAAAATCAGTGTTCTTCGAAAGCGTACCCGTACGGTACTATGAGAGTTCATGAGGCCAGATTGTCTATGGGATACCCTCGTTGAATTAGTACAACCGATATCGATAACTGCTGACTGGAAAGTTCCTTCCTATTCAAAGTGTGAGAACACTTTTATTGCAATGCTGTCATAAGCTCTACATAACTTCAAATCATTTTAACCGCCTTTTCTAATGATTACTCGGACATGGTAGATAGTTCCAATAACCCGGCAATTTGAATCATCGCCAGAAGCTATTTATTAGTTGTTGAAAAGCAGCATGACCAATGCAGCCAGTTGTATAGCATCGTACTTTAACTGGTGAAACGCTTGTCACAGCTTGTCCCTGGTTCGAATGAAGCTGAAGCCCAAAGCGTCCTCGGTTGGGTCTCTTCTGAATCGTCAGATCTACTAAACTACTCATCACTCATTTCATTGCTCAACAGTGGCATTGATGATTGGCGACTCAAAAAATGTGAGAACTCCTGCTTGAGCAGTCGATTTGCTGGATCACCTGGTAGATTCGAAGCTTAGCTAGTGAAGAACTTGCCGACTTGAGACATGCGGTTTCTGTTACTGGTTTCAATTCAGCTGAGTTCCAAATGTTTCGTAGCTAGATCCTTTCTAAACTGTGAAGTATGCCACACTACTTATCACTAAGAGGTGAGCAAGCCTTGGTAAAACTTAAGATGTTATAACAGAGGATTTATTGAGATCTCTCACACGAAATCTACAAGTTGTGACTTCCGCCGAAATACCACTGATTTATATGAACCAGTACTCGATGTGGCTTACAGTAAGTCCGCGGGATATTTGAATAATAGGTGGTGAGGAATTCACACTGCCAAAATATGTAACCCCGGCTCCTACTTCTCGATTTGCTGGAAAAACAATTGATGCAAAAGTACCCATATTGCTTAGAATGTTCACAGCAAGGTTAAGAGCGTTTGATCGCTCGCCCACTCCGTAAAAACAGAGCAATGTCTTTTAAAACTTGTGCAAAACTGCACAATTTAGCCATTACATATTTAAAGTCTCATTCTTCTAGAAGTTAGTTAAGTTTATTCAGAGAATTGTTTGAATTAAACTACTGAGATTGTCCTTGGTCAGAAAATCACCCAGTTGTTGACAAAAACTACCTGTAAAAGCCTGTTGATCACAAACGTTACATAAAACAGATTTACCCAATAATTAGTCAACCATCACTATCGTGAACCTTTAAAAAATTTCCCGAGAACATTAGTAGACAATCCACTTCCACCAATAAATAATATAATCTGTCCGTATTAAATCATCTGCTACGACCTTTTAGGACCCTTCGTCCATTGTTTCTACAGTTTACTCATCTGGTTCCTTTCATTTTTGTTCGTGATAGCGCATTATATCTTACTTCTAATGGTTTGCGTCATGATCTGCAGCTGTCACATTAAATCCGGATTGCTTGGTGTAAGCTTCAGACACGCGTTCACATCTGGAACCTCTTCCTATGGGTAACGAATACAGGTTACCAAATTACCAGAAAAATGAAGTAAATTTCTTATAATCTACCATCAAAACTTATTCGGTTTGGTGAAGTTTTATTGAATTTAGATGTCCTCCCGAAGTAGTTATGCTTTCTTCATCCACGATCTCCGCGGAAAACCCGGTGAATGCTATCAGCTTTTGTTTGTTCTCGGAAGTTTGTTAGTGGGTTTATGATGGCCTTCCAGAAGAAACGTGCATTAGTGAAGTATCTGAATAAGGAGTGGCAAGTCGATGCTGTAAATGAATTCTGCAATTAACTGCACGAAAAAAACCTGTTTTCATAGATTCTGTTTTCAACTTCCTTTCTAAAAGTGTCACGTACGTCGTTTACGTCGTGAAAAGTTGCCATCACGAGTGTTAAATGATTGTGTTAAAAATATTCCAGTTTCGGTTAAATGTGAACTTATAACCCGCAACTTCTGATAAAAAATCACAACAGTTTCTTTCAAGTTGAAAATCACCCACATTTGGTCGCAGCCTTCGCATACAGATAGACTTTCTAGCGAGCCGTGCAGGTCTGATGAAATCTGTGATCTCGACCTGTCTGAGACGTCCTAATCGCGGGGTTATCGACTGGAGTAAACAGGACAGTTACTGCATCGTCTCTTGAGACGATCGGGCAACCTGATCATTGCTCACAAGCGAGAGTGGTTGAGCGTTCAGATTTGATAATTCGGCCGTGCCTAATGTGAGGTCGATGGCGCAGTGGTTAACACGGTTGCCTCATGATTGGAATGTCCGGAGTTCAAATCCCGGTCGTGGAAAGGATATGCACTACTGACGAGCTCTAATGAGAGCGAAACTCGAGTCTAGTGTGTTTTCGAGAGAGGCAGGCTGGAAAGTCTATCTGAATGCGAACGCTGCAATCAAATGTGAGTGATGGTCAACTTGAAAATAAACCAAATCCCCGACTACTCATTATTAATCACAGGTTATTGTCTTGACTTAGAGAAAGTGATGAAACATAACACCCGGTAAATTATTTGGTACAACTTGATTACAAACATACACTCATCCAAGAGAATTGGAATTAGTAAGGTGTACTGAAGATTCCGACCAGTGTCATGAATAATCAAACCACCACAGGTAGCGTAGTTCAACTGCCTATTTAATATCCACAAGTAGGGTGAGTGATGAAACTCTCATGAATAACAGCCGAACTGTTACTAATTTCCCAAGTTTTTTACACAACGTTCACAATTCCGCACACTTTACGTGTAATGGTGATAACCAGATCTTTTGTACTAGTTTTATTGCGGACTGTGTACTAGTATTGTTAACCTATACCTACCAGAAGATGATAGATCTATTTAATTGTTGGGGCTACCGTCTGGAGCACCAAAAAAGCGTGCCAACCATCTTCGTGAAAGCTCAGTGAACACACACATTGTATGACAATCTATTAATTGCAACGCACAGTTTTTGTCGATGATCCTTGCGATTGAAGAGAATGATTCAATAACGGAATCAGAGGGGTAGAAAGTTGCTGGCACCTCGGACGACCTTCATCTGTTACTGCGTTTACCAAGTTCATGACGTCTTCATCTTAGTAAATGCGGTTAGGAATTGCAGGCTGAGACAATCAGTCCAAACTAGCTAATGTGGTGGCCGATGTTTGAGATCAGCCCAAGAGAGAAAGTTTACTTACTCACACATAAACTGTAAAAACTATTCTCTCTACCTTCAGGAGATAAACTGAGTAGAATTCAAAACTACCGGATAACTCTTTTGAGGGTAACACAGACTGATCACAGTGGTCGTTTTCTCGCCAAGAACGGCGGTGAACAACCATCAACGAAAGTCTAAGATAGTTATCCGCCCGAATAGCGGTGCGTAATTTGCAGTGATTGTAGTACACTTACAGTGTTGAGCTTTTGGGGAACAACAGAACGAAATATAACTTTACAACAATTAATGACGGTTTTCAACAAAACAACAAGAGGCTTTTTGTAAAGATCACTTTTTAAGATGCTCATGGTTTGATACATCCTAACTCCGAACTTGGAGCGGAACCAATCAACAAGTGGTTTCTGCACCTCGTTTTAATAACAGCTGTACTCGTTTTTCTGCTAGATGCTGCACGTGTTTTGCAATGTCTAACTCTCTCTTCGTGTATAACAAACCTTCTCGCATTTCTTCATAAAGTGACTGAAGGTGTAGTCTTCTGATAATTGCACATTTTAGAGGGAAAGAAGCAAGCCGGTTTGGAGTGCCTTAACAGGAACTTTTAATAGTAGTATTGAAAACTTTATTAAAAATCACCCCAAATATTTGGCCACTGTAAAACTGGACTTCGGTTAGTCCGAAAAATATTGTTCTTATTAACTCATCTAAAACTTTTAGGACTGAATATAAAGATGACTTCTTTTGTAACTTCCTTACCGATTGTCAGTTTCGTAGGTCTGATGTGATCCCCGACAACCTGGTGATACTCCCAGTTATGCTGTCTTTTTATGATGATTGTGTGCATCAACGGAGCAACCTTGAGACATGTTCATCGGATCGTAGTTTGGTACAAGATAGGAAATGACGTTTGTTCGTGTGTTTCTGTCTCAGTTTTGGTCAGGGTAAAATTAATTTGAACAGTTCATAGATGTAAGGAGAACGTGGGTAGAAGAAAAAACAGAATGAAATTTTAATGAAGCCGCTAGCTTGCAACGATCGTTAGGACAGCAGTCCCATACAACTAAACATTTGATAACCTGCTGAACTTGAACCGGACAGTGGGTCCGATGCTTGTTACGCAAATGTTTGACCACTCACGTTTTCCACTGGAAGGACTAAACTATTAGTTAAGGTTTATGAATGCAGTTGTAAGTAAAACTAGCGGGATCCAGTAGACAACACCACAATGAAACCAACTATTAATGCTTTCGAAAAATCAGGGAATACTTGGAATTGCTTGACTCCGAGAATGAGACTGGAAGATATTTCCCAGACTAGTAGTCTGTAAACATCAACGAGTACCTCAATTGACTACAAAAGCGCTTTATTCTTCAAAGATTGTTTTAAGACAACAAAAGCGTTTGTTATAAAGAAATAAGGTGTTAGTATTGTCTATTACTGGTAACTCACCTGTGGGTTTGTGAGGAAATTTTTGAAAAGTATTTCCTAGAATCACTCCCACTTCGAGTGTAGACCAATCATAATATGGAATTAATATGTTTGCGTACTTGAATTATTATTAGTCGAGTTATTCATCAAAGTGAATGAGACTGAATGAGCAGTGTTGGTGATGTAAAACAGAGTGAGCGTGAGGTGGACCCTAAGTGGGTTTGGGATGAGATGTATCTCACGGTATATTTCATCCAATCAGCGAATTTTATTACTCACCTCGTAAAGCTTTCCGATTCGCCTTTGGACAGAATCAAGTTAATTACATTTTTCAATCAACCATCCCTGGACTGAAGCTGCCAACGGAGTACCGAAACACGATGAATCGTAAACTCGAAAGCAATGAGATTCAAACAAAATGAACTAATGAATGTTGCACGAGTGAAATCAAAGATATTGCCATTCCCGTTCAACAAGTGTGACCACTAAGTTAAGAAACTAACAAATTTCATCAATCTTCGTCTTAATTGTCTCATATAGAGTTCGACCGGATCTTGCCAATTACAAACACACAGACAAGAAAATAGCAGAAATCAAAAGTTGAGACTTACGTACATCGTGTGTGAAGCGATAGGTTGAACCGTGTGATTAACGTGTGTAATGAGAATGCTGTCACCTCACTTGTATCAAGTGTTCAAAATCAGTCCGAAATGCCTAGCACGCGCGGGTTTCATTGCATTAAGTTTGACAGTGAAGGTTATCTTCCTATGTGCATACCAGATTCTAGATAAGGGAACGACCAATCTGTTTTCCCCCAACCACCGCAAGAGAATCAGAACATTAGATTCATTCCAAATTCAGTGAGCCACATGGGTGTAGAGTGGTTAATATATATTACACTATCCAAATTCTACAATTTTTCCTGTACTTTCTGGTGCATTTTTTGTTAATAGCTTGCACCTGGGAATTAAGATTACATATATACTGCACCGAAGTTTTAATGTGTAATGTGGTGTGAGATCAGAGAACCCCTGATAACATCTCACGAGTTGTGCAGTAATAATTTGGTGGTCTATAACTACTGGAGTTTCCTTCCTTTCAGGTACTGCCATGTCTAACTGATAAGTGGTAAACAGCTAGTGGAAGAGTAACTCAATCTTGGAGGTGTGTAACGTACTGTTGACTGCAAAGGCTTGTCAAAATAGTGGATCACGGTTCTACAGGCAGAAAACAATTATTTTTCAAAATTCAGTACTGCTGCATTTCGCAGAAAGAATAAACGGGATTGGAGAGATATCCCTAAGCAAACAGCACTCTGACTACCCAGTGGTCAATCTTGACTACTGTACTTGTGTGTCGATCAACAAAATTAGAAAAATTGTCAGTAGGTCTCATAATACTGAAGCGGTTTTGAATACAGACGTTGTGCACAACAGTAGTCGGTATCAGACATCAAAGTCCTAACCACCAATCCCTCTGGTTAGACAAGCCTCTCATGGCTAAGTAATTTAGGCTTCTGAGGCAATGTCTCCTAGTGAAACCTCTCAGAAAGACTTTGTACCTTGTCGCCATATCGATTAGACTTTTGAGTCGGAACCTCTGATTAAAGCCCTGTAACTATTTCATTTCTGTGTTGTGAACGACGCTTAGAATTGTCCGAAGTTATCATTGTACTGACAGACCAGTCAGCATTCTTCTTGCTCTGTTGGTGAGTTTCATCTGTTCAAACCATGCCAAGTGGTAAACGTAAGTATTCAATTCAGTTAGCTTCTTTGGCGATCACTGTCACGAGTATGATACTAGATGTGTACTGTTTTCAAAACGTACGTTTACGATCCCGCCTTTGTCGCCCACTTGAATTTTCCATGGAAAATTCTATGGGCCAGCCGTCTCTTGTGAGGTTGAATTCGAATCTTGAAGTCCAGGTGGAGTTCTTGTTGAAATGAGCTCTAAGACAGAATACTCTCTGCTGGAGTGGATCTCAGTAATCTACGAGCACTTTGACCAAAGTCTGTCGACACAGACCAAAAGGACGTTGTTAGCTAAATCTGCATTTATGCTAGGAGACGGTAGTTCAGATGCTGATAAGTAGGTTGACATATGTGGTAGTTTAGAAAAGACCAATTGTGAAAGATCTGGATTTCGGCTGAATTCAAACCAGTGACAGAAACAGCACGCTATAAATCGGGCAATCTTTTATCGACGAAACTACAAAGCCACGCAGATAGCCCAAAAATTTCACATTTGAATCCAGTTACCCACCCAGTTCATTATGTCATATGGAATCCACCAAATGTTTCAGGAGACTCACTGCCGCACAAGCTGAAATTCTCAATCAGTTCACACTGGAACCCACCGACATCATTGTTGAGCATCGAAGTTCTATTACTGACAGATAGTTTCTGATTTTCCAGTGCGGTTCCTTCGCTCAAATTTACCGCATCATGGCCTTCTGTTACTGTTTCTGTTCCGAATTGAGCTAAGATCCAGATTTCCCCCAATTAGGTCTTTTCTAACTTCTGAGACAAGCTAACCACTGATGCATCATTGTGCCTGTTGGTGACGCGAAACTTAGCCAACCTATCCCATAGAAGCGACTCGATGGTAAATTTGGTGTCTGGGCTTGACGCATTGAAAATGACGATCATTTGTTACGGCTATGGACAAAACACGGACACCGTACTTCTGGCTGTGCACCTCAGTGCAGACGACAATGTGTCACGTGAGGACCGCTTTGTACAATTCGGGGATGGACGCAAATTGGTAATATCACAAGCAGCTTTCTCTGTAGTCACTCTGCTAGTGCGTAAGCACCATGAATACTATCACGCGGTTGTTCGTGCCTGTTATGATTTTCAAACTTAGTTCAAAGATCTTCAGCTCACACACACAGCGTTCAGTTGGAACCTAACTGAGCAGAGTATGCGAAACACCTATTAAAAAGTACTGACATCTGCACTATTCAGGTCACACAGTGGAGCGAAACAAGCAAGCGCTGGCCAAAAATCCCAGTTTTCTGAACCTCTGGTGAACTTTTCCGTTCTAAAAAAGTAATATATATATACGGCAGAAATGCGTTTCTGTTCACTAAGCAAACTATATGAGCAAACTGAAGAGCGAGCAGTTGCAGATATGTATTTCAACGATCAGCCAATATCTTATGGAAAAACGTACTAGCGTTGAAAGTACGGTGATAAGTCTAAGCATGGTGAGATATAAGAGGTCGTTCACTTTGGGTAAAAGCGTGGTGTGGGAGCAACACAGATGGATTGAGCAACCTTGGGTTAACAAACAAACGTTAATGCATCCGGCCAAGGCATACTTTTCATGCGTTTCAAATGTTTGAGCAAAGGTTAGTCCAAACCTGAAGCGGTGTTTTCCATGATCTTCAAGGTACGCGATACTTCTCCAGTGATCGGTTTGACCAAAGATCTCTCCGGAGACAGAATCGTGCAAGATGGTTGCATATCAGTGTGCGGATGAGCCAATAATACCTCGGGCCAGTATTCGTTGGAATAATCCGGAAAGCAGCGGTCGGTCTTGCAGGAAGTTCTCCGGTTTTCATGAAAACTATGAACGTAGCATCATTTTTACGCCAGTGCTGGATATTTAGCTCTCCATATCTACTTCCTGGCCGCGTGGGTTCCCACTTTAACACGTGCACGTCGTCGAGTGAACAGCCACCACGTTCACGGAAAAGCCTGAGAGGCGTGCACTTGAAGCAATGGCTTTGCCTGTACCGTTGTGAAAATATCTGTATGAAGGCCACAGGCAGGTGCTAGCAACTCATCGTTATGTAATAAAGTCTCGCTAATGGACTCTAGTAGGGTTACTGCTATTTGAAACAGACGGGAAAACCACTCAGAGTGTTCAGCAGCTTAGGACTCACTATCCAACTTCATGTGCGGCTGTGTGGTAGAGGTCAGGTTGGCAATCGGGCAGTATGCTTCTGCCAACTGAGAGCATGTCGACGGGACCTGATGCTGTCCATAAAACGACCAGGAAAATGTGGAAGGAGTTGGTGATGAAGTTCGCGTCAAGTGGAGACGACGGGTCAGCTCATCGGTAAGTCTGACAAGGGAAGCAGATTCTTGGTGACACCAGTTTGATCCAGCGGTTTTCATGAATTTAACCTACTCGTGGTTGTGTTCGATTAGATGAGCATGCCTCCTGTGTTGACTGAGACCAATTTTTGTAGGAGAGATGCTCTCAAAGTCGGCGCAGTCAAAGAGTGGGGGAGGCTGGGCCCCACCTTCCTGCTCTGGACCATTCCTGCGTCGATGCATACGAGAATGCGCCAGCGTTCGATCTACAGATCTGGCCACATTCTGAAAAAGTGTACCCCGGTCACCTATCCTGTGTACTGATAGTTGCTTGCACGGAGGTGCTGACGGTAATTTTATCGTCTTGATTGATTGTAACCCGTACGTTAGAACCAGGTGAAGTGGTTGGCCCTATCTGGAGTTGCTGAACACTTAGCCAGTCAAAGTCTGCATCAGGACCTCCCAGCCGGCACTACGAGGAGGTAGTTCAGCGTGTCGACTAGTTCTTTATAACTGTACGTCGTTTCAGCCTCACATCTACATCCGTATCTATTATCATTATTTTCGACGACATGACTGGATAATAATTGATCACTGCGAAGTTTGAACAAGACCGTTAGAACACGAAAACTGGCAGATGCAAGCATTTCGTATTGACTCGTCAGTATCCAATTTACAATAACATGAAACAGATTTTTAATATCGAGCAGTTAGGGGAGAAGGGTGGATAGCCAATTGGTGGTTTAGGAAAGTTCACCAAGTCCAAGGAAGGGTCAAGTTTACGATCAACTGTTTCTGAACACACAAGGTCGGCTTCAGTCGATTGATTGCGATCGCCCCAACAAACCGCAAGAATCTTGGAGTCCAGTGACGTAATAGGATTCTGAATGCACAAATTGGGTCGATAACGTGACCAGTGGTCAGGACGTGTCTTGCGACTGCGGACGCTGGTTGCTTGCGTGTTTCAAACACATTGTCGTTCTTCTGTAATACAGAGCTCTGCACCCATTTAGGCAAATGTTCCTTCACTCTGGAGATCAGGCACCTCTCGGTTCTGATTATGTAACTTCCATTGCAGTTACATGTAAATTGGTAGACACAATGTGAGTTGGTACCGATAGGCTGATCTCCTTTGATTGAAGGGACGGGCAGTTTCTGGGTCCGGGCTAATACACAGAGTTTCGCTGCGTTAAATGTTCGTTTATTCGAATTCACTAGTCTTTGAGTTGTTTGATACATGCAACTTACATGCAATTTACATGTAACTGCAATGCTCCGTCAAATCTGCTTGTGACATACTTGGTTCTCGTAGCTTCGATGGCCTCGGCAACTAAACTCTGTAGTGTAGCTACATATCCTGATCTAATTACCAGCACACTTTCCGTGTAAATTTTATTACTAGTGTCTAACGTTTGACCAACGATTGCGGAAAAACTGATTGTGGTCCGGTACATCAATTGATTATGAGGTGCTCTTCTGAATTTCCTGAGGTGCTCATTTATTCTAGTTGTAAGTATCATCTGCTTGATATAAACCAGTAAACAGTCGTCGCAATTCACTGTGCATACACAATCGCTAGCACTCCCAACAGACGAGAGATTCTTTGGGTGTAACAACATTTGACGTGGGGTTGTTCCCCTTCGAAAAAACAGTCCTGATGCCCATTTCGTACAAGACCATAAGAAAAGCCTCTGATGCCCCTTTTTTAGTGGAAGTACACCAGCGCTTTCCCACCAAGCTAGTAGCTTTGGTTCTGATATGACTGACCTTTTGAACTGTTTTGGGGTTTATTTTTTGACAACCATTGCACGTTAACGCAGTCATTACAGTTTTCTGTGCTATTTGTTGGTCATTGGCATCTGTGCGCACATGCAGGGATCTATGGAGCGTTCAGTCTACAATGTCCACGTAACCTGTTCATCATGGATGGACTTACAGCCTAACATTTTAAGTGTGTCCGTGACCTTGTAAGAGACAGTGTTTATGAAGAGTCTTCCTTCCTTATGGAGCAGACAGTACAGAAAAGGCAGCTGGCCCAGAGTAGATTCTAGTTTCACTGTCAATCTGATTTTAAAGTCGGGATTGTTTTCGAAAGCGGACAAACCCGTGTCAACTGTTACTACACCTAAAGTACCCCCTCGATTAGAGTTAACACGACATTTACTCTGTCACTTCTCGAGGCGATCGGGCGATCTGAGCATTACTCGCAATCGAACTTATCATGATTCAGTCGTACTTAGTATGATGTCATTGGCGCAGTGGTCGATACAATTGCGTCATGAAAGCGTGGCCGAAGTTCTAGTCCCCGTGGTGGCAGGTGTGTGAACTATTGACGAGCTCTAACTAGAGTGAAATTCGATTGTGCTGCTTCCTTTCAAAAGGTGACAACAGGAGTCTGTAGGAGTGCGAAAGTTGTGGTCAGTCGTCCGTAACGTTCTGTTTTTATGAAAACGGAAATCCCCACTACTCATCAGTAATATCGGCAACCCAACTCTAGTAGTTTAGTTCTCAAACGTAGTGGAGCTGCTAATCCAAATAGTCTGGTGCTGACACATTTCAAAAAAGATGGGGGAAGCTTTGTCAGTGAATTCGACGCAACTGTTCCAACATGTATGGAAGACGGAGACCATCCATCTGTACTAGGGTCAGTCGACAGTGATGCCCGTATTCAGGAAAGGAATCCGGGGGCCTTACGATAACCACGGGGGAATTAACCTTACTCCAGTCATTGCTAGGGTTCTAGCATCCAGTATAATTCGTGGACTCATCGCAACTCCGGAGGCAAACCTTAGGGACGATCTGGAAGGGTTTCGCCGTGAGCGGGGATGTGTTGATCAAATTTTTACTCTTTGTCCAGTTTTCGCGTAACATTGAGTAACACTTGCCTAATTTCTCGACTGTAAAGGTGCGTTCGATTTAGCGGATCGATCTGCACCTTTAGAGTCGTTTAAACACAAAGGCGTGCCGACCGCCGGAGTTTTATTCTCACACTTCGGCTCAGGTTAACATTTGCCGTGAGCTGCCCGACAGTTTCAGCACCAAGAGCGGCGTACGTCAAGTCTGTTCATTCACGCCACTTTCATTTAATTTTTTTCATAGATGAAACAATAGAAGGTTCTCTGAGGCACTAAAAAGATGCCAGCGTGAACCTCCTACCCGGTAAAGTACTGACTAATCTTGATTATGCTGATGACAGGGTGTTGCTGTTTGACATCTTCCGAGTAGCACACAGTGTTAGACGCTATTTTGCGCTCTGCTAAATACTTCAGAATACCATTCACAGCATCAAGTACAAAGTGGCTAAGCAAGATTGCTGTAATTAAGTAGACTTAGCGTTAGATAATGAGGCCATGGGAGTTTTTGACCAATTTGTGTACTTCGGGAGCTGTATCAGTTGTGGCGGAAGTGTATGCAATGAAACAGAGGTGCGTATCCCCATAGCTAGGGCAGTATTTGCCAATCCGGAACACCTTTGTCGACAGAGAGGTGTCTCTCTGTTGTTTAAAGGTCGCGTGTATGAAGCGACAATGAAGGCTGTAGTACTTTATGGTAGCAAAACTTGACCGCTCGTAATAGAAGACGCGAAGAGCCTCCAGGTATTTAACCATCAATGTCTGCTTTAGATTGCTCGCATCGCGTGTCACCAACAGGAACGATGAGGTTGGCAAGCAAGTATTTGGTAGTGATTGACAATCGAGGTCTTTCTTCGGTTCTTACATTTACACAGACTTAGATGATTAGGCCATGCAATGAGGATGTCACCTGATCGTCTGCTATATCGAGCACCCTTTGCCGACGCTGCGGCCGACCGCGATGATATGCGACATGGATAATTGATGAATTGGCCCAGAAAGATGAAGTCGTTCACCAGGGAGTTGGCTACCGTCGGTCGGGTTCGCCTCCCAAGTTGGGGACCTGACAACTCACAAACTCGGTGGCTGGAAATGTCAGGCGAGACAGCGGCTAATCGAACTCAGTGGTGTGAATGTTATCGTCGTTTGGCCGAGTTGTTTGAAATGAGTGCACTCGCTGACGCGGGGCAGTGAAAGTCTTGTTGATGACGACTTACTTCCACCTACAGTCCGGTTTTTTCTTTGCAAGGTGTGGGCATCCAGATGGTGAATGTCCGATTAGAGACGAAGCTATTTTAATTGTTTAAGTCACTCCACTCCCCTTCTTTTGACTCCTCTCTTCTTATACAGAGTTTGCTTTTTTCATGGTTGACAGTTAAACATAAATGAGAACCACTGATGTATTGCTGTCTATAGTGATGATAAGACCGTTTCTAAATGGATTGTGTAAACTTTCAATTTGATGTAAAAGCCTGCGATAAACGTTGACGGATGTTTAATTTTGTCGATCGGACTCTTCGATCACTCACCAGTAATCGAAAACAAGTCCCACCTGATCTGATCAAAATAGTGCTTTCCACTTGATTACTGCATCACCATATCAGGATCATCGACTGGAGTAGACAAAAACTTTACTGTACCTTCCGAAAGACAGTAGGTTATTCATATTCCAACTGACGACTTAGTGTAGCTGAAAACTTGGGCATGGTAGTTTGGTCACACCCAATATGAGGCTAATCGCGCAACAGTCAACGTGATCTTCGCACTTCTTCCACGGTTCTAATGTAGGTTGCGCCAATTTTTTTCAACAAGGATGACACCGGTCTTATCCATGGAACGCTATTAATTCCAGCCTTTTATCACATCCAGCAACGTTGCTCGTTTTTCCATGACTGCAAGGATGTCAAAAATGTCGTGCATAAGAAAACCTTCAAGTGGTTTCCAAACCTCCATCTCAGAAAAAACACTGGTTACAAAGCCCCCTCTTTCACCCTTAATACACTGAACTAATGTAAATGAACTTAGTTTGTGGTGCACACAGCCATTAGTAAAACACGCTCTCCTTATAAGTTTGGCAATCGCCAGGTTAAAACTGATGCCACATCTCATAATTCTACAAGCTGAGCCACCTCACAACATGTAGCCTTGAACCCTCTCTAGGACATTTTGTCGATAGCGGTCAAGGAGTTTTAGCACTGCTAATTTGCCATCACACCTAAATCTCAATCCATCTCCCACAATTTTCACCTCATAAGCGAAGCAGCCGTTTGTGACATGCATTTTTCTAAAATCGACGGACGTGCGAACAGTTGGTCAAACGTTAGTAGGTAAACGCATTCCACAATGCTCAACGACGTATTCTTTCTGTATAACGGCGGATGGTTTATCGCGACATAGATTAAGCATTGAGACTTGGCTGGTAACAAGTTCAATCTGTGATGTTGTTGCATATTGACTTTCTTACGAAGTAGAAATATAACACTGAGTTAGGTCGATGGATAGGATCCATAATCTTGGGTCATTGTGATCAGTCTTGTAACGGCATCCATTTTGACAATGTGCCCTGATTATCAGAACACTCCCGTCGACACAGTAACCGGCTGCTTTAGGTGAAATTCGTTAAGCCCTCGTTATTGTCATGAGGACGTTTGCTGAAATATGATGACGTTTCTTTCATAAGTTTTCATATCACTTTTGCAATGAACAACCCACGACCTTGTGCTCATGTAGATTTCGGTTAGTTGTCAAAATTGGAACCCCATCTTATGAAACTCCTCTTTGTGGAACAATGGGATCGTTCCCACTGTTTTTATTCACACATGTCTATCTTCGCTTGGACGAGCTGTTTAATTTTTGTATTTACCGCTGTTGCTTACCCCAAAACGGAGATGACTGAACAATTTACTCGGATAATTCAGTCGGGTTTAATGTGAGGTCAGTGGCGTAATGGTCAACGTAATTGACTCGAGAAGGTGAACTGATGTTCAAGAGCCGGTCGTGACAAGGATAAACATTGCAGACGAGCTCTAACAAAAATGAAACTCGCGAACGGTTGTTGTTCTTGGGAGGGAGAGGATCGAAACCTTCGTCCGATCATGTAATCTACGGTCAGTCATGAATATTGCTCAATTTCTACCATCCATTCCTTTGACTACCTATGGCAAATAGTCTACTGGGGTCGCAAAGTACCCCGTTCCTAAGAAGTCGCTAAAGTCTGCCACTATCTGCACTGTTCAAATCTCCAATCAAAGTCAAAACTGAGATTGAAACAGCATTCTTATTTGGCATGACAGGCTCCAGTCACAGTCACGTATCTCGACCACTTGTTGCGATCATTTGCGTAGTGGTGTCAAATGTGTTCAGTCAAATTTCTATTGTTGTTCTTCAACAATCATTGCTTAGGCCGTACGCTCACTTAGATTGGATTAAATGTAATTTCTAAATAGCCTGACACGTGTATGTTCAGGTTCTGGTCTCCGGAATATGTCCCATAGAGATTGTTTCCTGTGAACAAAACTTTGTTAAGGGAATTAACTAATATCGACAGATACGAAATAAGATTCATAGGGCCAGCTGAAACGTTAGAGACAAGAGAAGGCTGGAAATGCTTACGTGAGCCTGAATCTGCGTAGGGCACGATAGAAGAAAAATGTGAACAGTACAATTGTTATGGTTTCAGAGATATGTCATAAAAAGACTACGAATCAGAAATCAGCGGGTAATCGCTGCCTATCAGGCATACAACAATTAGGCTGATAAACAAAGCAGACACCAGCTGACTATCGTCAACATTGGGGGGTCGAAAGTATTTTGAATCTGCCATAATGGGTTTGGTGTTCTGAACGCATGTACCAAGTCTGTTTTCGCAGTCAACTACCGACGAGGCAGTTACAACTGACCGCACCATGTAATTCCAGATTGACATACCAGGATGTCAAAATGGTGTTCTCTGTAGTTTTAGGAATTTACTCCTGGGGGCTGGAACTGACTGAAAATCCGGTAGATTAAGGTCCATTCCCCTCTTATATGGCGGTAGCGCATTGAGAACCGTCTGAGTTTGCGCAACCAATGTGAGTAGGGTAGAAAACGCAGTATTGTAATCCATTTTGTAGCCCTGTTTTATGCTTTCTTGATAACAGCCATCTTTAGCGAACTAAGGGTAATAAGCTTGGACATTTAACTCGAGGTGGGAAGGTGCCGGAGAACTGAATATAATAATGAAACAGTCTGAGTGGAACCGTCCAGACAATCTGGTAAGTGACCCAAATACCCATGTGGTTTTGTTGGCCATCTATACATTATTGGGAGACAGGCTAAAATAGCTTGAGGCAGCCAGACCCAAGTCACGCTCACACGCAGTTATGCACAGTGTTTTGCCCCTAAAAAATGATATGTGCAGCCTGGATGATGCGGTTGCAATACCTTGCATTCTTCTTCGTTATACGAGAGGTAGATATTGGTGAACCAGCAGCACAATATGTTAAATCATACTGTAGTTTCGTACTTCGAGTTACACTGTTCTTTATGAGCCTAATTTTAGTGTCATCAACGCATACTAGCGACGAGGAATTGAAAAACAATGGGATTTCGAGCACAGACAAAATAAGAAGCGGATTTTCTAGTACTAAACCTTGTGATACACCCCTGAACGCAAAGTAACAAGCCACAGAAGTAGAAGATTCTCCATGTCAATGTTACAAGGTTTCAAGGAGGGCGCTCGATTATCCAATCGGTCGAATGGCTTATATATATGTAAAAACCACATCAGCCGGTCTACCTTAATTAGCCGTCCTTGTCCAAGTTTCACAAGCAATAATTCAGTTAGCATCACGATAATTCATTTCGAGACCCGCATTGACTTTCAGGGTACAGTAGGAATTAAATGGACCGCTTAATTAAAGCTTCAGGCTTCTCAAACCCGCTAGATAACCGATAACAATATAATCGGCTGGCAGTCACCAGCTTTAAGGATGGGTGGCACTGTGTACACTTTCCTTATATTGTGTGGCTTATTTTCTCCAAAATACTGACTAGAAGGCTCAGGACTTCACAACGTTTCAGCATACTTCTTTCATATTAGAAAAGAGATGGGATCAGGACGTGGATGCTTACTTTCACAAAGCTTTGACAGTTGTTGGAACTCCGTCTATGGTGCGATGGCAGTTGTTCACATGACCTCTGTAGGACTAGTCCGAGATGTATGTACTTACTTTGTGGAGCTGGTAACGATCAGGTCCAGATAATGGTACCAAAACCATTAGCAAGTTCTCTGCTTGGGACCATCACCCTATCTGTATGGCACAGCTGTGAGATTGTAGGAAGGTTTTTTGTTAGGTAGGCTACAGTGCTGTGAAGCAGTTCTGAATTGGCACTTGTTGGTACGAAAGTTTCACGAACCACACAACTGTTTTGACCCGGTTTCAGAATGCACGCTTTTCCAGTTCTATTCTGCTTTATTGTCAGTAAACAGGTTGTGCAACATCAAGTTGGTTTTCGTGCTTGGGTCATCTAATTTGTTAGATCAGAACATATCTGTCGATGGCATTAGTAACGGTGTCCATAATAATTTGTCCCTGATCACCTAGTGATGGGTACGTTGAGGTATCAGACCAAGATATTTCATTAGGTTCCTTAGGTAGGGATATCTGGTCCGCTATGTAAGGGTTTTCACTTTATTAATCAAAATGTGATGTCTCCGTGGTTGCGAAGACCAAGAGAGGCATTAATCTGCGAATCTTTACTCAAGTGGACTTTGCTGGTCAGAATACAATATAGCCATGAGATTTCTGACAGACCATCAACAGCCCGAACTCTGATATCTTCAGTTAAGTGAGAATCCATAAACCTTGTAGAATTCAAAGCAGACGACGTGAGTCTAACATGAACCTCGTTGGTGTCGAAGTGAGTCTCAGGGTTATCGGACTCACCGCTGAGCAGGATCTATGGGAATAGTACAGAGGTCAGCCTGCGTAGGACGTCATTAGGTAACCGGCCGTCGAACAGCGATGAAGATGCGAGTAAATTGATCACACTGATGAGATAACTGGATGATTGATTAAAATGCACAATATGCTATACAATCATAGGCCAGCTCAGAAAAATTTCGTCATATACCGCAAACGTCTTGAGACAACTGTATATATAAGAGATTATATGTTGGCGGTGGTGACGCCACACACTCATACCTCATATATTAATTTCCTCCTCTTTAAGGTCTATCATACGCCAGAACGCCGTTACAGTGTGATGGTAAGGGTTGAGGTCTAGTCTACCTTGTAAACAGTTTACAGGCTAGGGGCTTACAATACTCTGTGGTTACAGCGTCAGGTTGTGAGACCTGTTTGTGAACCCACTTAGGTACATGTTCCTTCATCTTTGAGATCACTTGGTTCTGTTTATGTAACTTCCTCCACAGTTACTTGAGAACTGGTGCGTACAGTGTGATTTGGCGGCGATAGGTTTATCGCCCTCGACTGCACCCAGAAGTAACCTGTGAATTTCATTAAGGACCCGCTATTCGGCTGCAATGTAAATCCCTTTCAACGCAAAGTCGCGAGGTTCATTTTGAGAGATAGCTCAGTATATACCGATTTTTGCAGGACCTCATCACCCTTACTGCCTCTGGGTTTCCTTTCGTCGTGATGCTGAATAAAGCTTCTGATGTGCCTTGTACTCCTCAGAACCGCCCTGAGCATTCCCAGTTTTTGTTCGGTGCAGTTGGATGTACAGATGTGGCATGCTCTGGCAAACAATGTTCTCACCACATTCAGCTTACATTTCATCGGGTTGAAACTGGCCTTTCTTGTTCGTTCATTTGTTCAAACCTCCTCCAAACACTGTAGACTTCAATTCAGTTAGCTGATGCTGATGAGTCAGTACGAAATGCTGGCATCTACCAACGTCCGTCTTTTAACTGTTTTGTTCAAATTACTAAAGAGCTTTGACTGCTTTAAATTTTTAAACTTTTGTACTTTTGGGCACGGTCCGATTGGATTTTCAGAAGTCGCATGCATGACCTGTTGTAACGCTAATATTCTCTCTATTCCACTTCCGCCACTAAATGAGACACGGAGCGGTATTTAAAAAGTCACTGCATTTCTGACCAGCATTCTGATGGAGTAGTTGCAAAAGTCCAATGGAAATTTTGAAAAAACCCACATTTCTGAGGCACTCAGCAACGAAAACTTTATCACGTGCCTCCTATGCCGATAGCTCGTCTGACTATTTTTCAAGTAGGTTGAGCATGATGAATGACTATGTGTTGACTGTGTTTGTTTTAATCAACCATTTTCGGTACACATGTGTACCTTTCAACAGCTCTTAGAACAAAGTAAGCCTAGCGGGTAAGTTAACTAACTAGTCAGGATGCACACTAAACTCCTTAATTCTTGATTGATAGATATCCAGGTGTTATTGGGACTACCGTCTTCCAAACTAGTTTGATGAAACTCAACAGATCCGTTTTGTGATTATATAACGGGAGACAAAAGTGCGCCAAGAACAAAATGTAAATTGTCGGTGAGGTTATTTTGCGACATTTTATAAGCTGTTACAAGAGTTGAGAGGCTCAAGTAGTGTACTGGTTTCTCCAATAAAACAACCTTTGTGTCGTCCACCTTCTGGATTCACAACAATTGGCGCCGCGACCAGGATACAAGGATGAAGATCCCGTGGTCATAGCCGTTTGAGGATGGGGATGTTCGGAGTTTCCTGGAGGATTTCGAAGACGTGGCGGAGGCGGTCGGAATGAAGGCGAACCGGGCGAAGCTGGCAGCCCTGTGAATGCTGCTCAAGGGCCGGGCGAAGGCGTTCCTGGATGCGACGCGAAGGGGCCCTGCGAAGCTGGAGTGGACCGCCGCGAAGGAGGCGCTGATCGCCGGGTTCGACAGCCCCGCCGATTGCCAGGAGGCAATGATGCGGTTCAAGGGCGACCGGCTTGGACCAGGAGGCAACGCTCCGGTCTACGCCATGTCCCTACGGGCAGCGTTGTCAAGAGCACTGCCACATTTGGACCAAGACTCAGAACAACGCCTGCTGACGGAACAGTTCTTGGACGGAGTGCCACCAACAGTCCGTGATCAGCTCAGAGTTGCTCCCATCACAGAGCCCATGACGCTGGAACAGTTGGCCGATGCAGCTCGACAATTGCTAGCAGAAAATGCTGCGACAGTCAACGAGGTGGAGGCAAACGGACCGAGTGAACTGAATGACCTTCGAAGCGCGGTGGAAAA
>QNGE01003379.1:6738-59923 GCA_008508345.1 Paragonimus westermani | reverse complement strand
TTGGCCCACCGCTGTTCGCCGCAAGGGACAACGAAAAAGTCGCCATTCGAGCTAATGTATGGGCGCGTGCCACGTTTGCCAGTCGATCAGGAGATTGGTTTATGGGGAGACCGACGGATGAGCGCGCGTGAATTAGCGGAAGCTTGGAGATCGGCCAACCGAAACTTGAAAAACACACAAGAAGCTTCTAAGGAGCAATCAACTGCGAGGCTATCGGGTCGGAGGACTGTGTTCGAACCTGGACCTAAGGTTAAATACCGAGACCGGCGGAGCGCGAAGGCAACAGGACCAGGATCTAGGAAGTTCCTGGCAAAGTGGAGGGGACCGTGTGTGATAGTTGAACGTTGTGGCCCAGTGTATCTGATAAAGAATGAGAAAAATCAACATCGAGTGTACGGAAACCAACTTTGTACATGGTACGACACTCCGATCAGAAGAGAATGCACACCAGGTGTGTCAACAGCACCGAGACCGGCACGCAGATCGTCGAGAGAACGAAGGGAACCTGAACGCCTTTTGTTACGACTGGAACAATCTTTGCGGGGGGAGGAGTGTAGTGAGGATAGACGGTCGCACCATACTACTCACACCACTATTAAGTAGCCGCTTGGATCGAAAGGATCGCGGGATAAATACGGGAGACATATGGGAAGGATCGTTGGAAGGCAGAATGACATTTACTGACTTTCGCCACATGACGGAACTGAGACATGGTGTCCAAAGCGACTGGAGCATCCTCAGAAGAGTGCGGTGTGCAAATGAGTGTTTTTATTCTTAGTCCCGTTGAGGGGCTTAAGTAGTGTACTGGTTTCTCCAATAAAGCAACCTTTGTGTCGTTCGCCTTCTAGATTCACTACACTGTGTTACAGTTCACATGTTAACATTGCGTAAGATGAAGTTACATTGTCTGGATTTGTGCACATTCGTCTGGCTAACAGCAACCAGAGTAACATCGTACATAAGTACTCTCTAGTGGCTGGGAGGTCAGTGAATTGTTGAATGAGTTGAAAGGTTCAGTGCACAAACCGTAGACGAGGTGAACCGGAAAGCAGACACTCTGACAGTAGTCGGACATCATCTGAATTTGTGTCAGAAAGAGAACAGCAAATAGGGTATGTAAATTAATCCGGTTCATCTAGTGGACTTGAAAGGAGTACAAGTCAAATTTCCTGCGAGGAGTTGTGGTCTCATTGACCACGACTTTATTGACCCAAGTATCGACAGATAAGTTTGATACCCAAACGCCAGACAAAGAATTTTTATTTTTGTTCTCGTCCTCATCTTACACAGCAAAACGACTAGTTACCGGCCTGGGAACCTGACCATAGACGTCCTTACGGGTGAAACAAGGAGGGTATCACACAGGGTACACAAACGATTTCGGTTTGGCGTAGGTGATTACGGGCACTGACCAGGTCTCGAATGCTTTATCAAAATCGCCTCCGATGTGGGGCTGACATCGTCGGTCGAATGGCTATGCAACAAACCACTAATAGGATACAAAACGACTGACGTAACGATCTAACACGCTAGTGCAAGGTGAAATTCGTGGGTAAACCACCGATGTTCGTGTGTTAGATTTATCACTTCGGTTAGCTAGTCAATCAGAGAGTTCTTTGTGCCTTTGTATGGCATTAAAAGTCTTTTTGTGGTTGACAATGCATAATTATGCGTTTACGAATATGCGGGCAGAACAACGATCGAGTACTCAGAAGCTATAGTTCCAAAACGCCTCAATATATCTCTGAAGACAAGCGTAGCTAGAAAGTACTTTAGAAATGTAGTTGAATGAGTCCGGGTGGGACTTGTTGGGAGCACTAAGCACAGAGAAAACGCATGCACTGTCGGGGCGCTGAAATGTGTGCTCGATCACCGTTAGCTTTGAAATGCTGTGATACGTAATTTCCCATGCTGGCGGAGTTCGGCACCAAGTGGTCTCTCGCACCCAGATGATATTCTCCATCATTTGTGTTTTAATTCATAATCGGGAGATAGGAAACCAGCTGGTTCGAGTCCAGCTGCATCAAAAGTTTTCGCATCCAGATATTCTCTAAACTGCCAGATTAGCCCCACAACTAATCATTAGTACAATTTCAGGGTGTGTTTTAATGCAATGTACTCACCATAGCCTGGACGTACTTGAATCTAGTGTTTTTGCGCATCTTGGTTTGGTTGTTGCACGATGATTAATTTCTCTAGGTCTACATCTGTGAAGAAATCAATTCCCATTGAAAGTGGCGGATGTAATTTCTCAGTATTTAAAGTTTTGACATTAGAATGATTCTGTCGGTTAAAAACATTAGAAATTCTCCCCGCACTACGTTCTACACTCGATGAGCATTGCGAAGCAGCTCCCGGGCTCGTCAAATACCACCATGGAGTGGAACGTAGAAGTTTGTCACTGATATAACATCGTCACCGTTTTGCTGGTGCATATAACTGTCATATTCATCTTATGTGGTTTGTCAAAGCAAACACGCTTAATAATTTCGAGTAGATGCATTGTTTTCATAACAACACTGAGTGGTCGATAGTTCTATGAAAACCTGTTTTAATGACTCTGGCCTCTAATGCATGAACGAAATGTTGCAGTTTTATTCAGAACACTAGGTTTGATGCACTTATTTTGAAGGTCTCCAAAAACAAGCTTACCATTAGTTTAAGGGTCACGCGGTGAAAGCTGTAGGAGTTGACAAGTCCCTTCTACGTTGAGTGGTAATGAAGGAATGAAAAGCAACATTATTGGCCCAAACAATTTATTTATAAGTTTTCTGTGTTTGTGACTATCAAGTGCGGACTGCACTGCTTGTGTGACAGAATTCAGAATGTTGATATTGAATGTTGGGCGATTACAATTAAATCGTGAATTAGTGGCACAGTACTTATTTAAGTTTATTAAAATTACACAGTGACGAACTGCTTGCTCCGAATATTGATGAACTTTGCATCTGTGTTATGGAATCTAGCGAATGCTCGAAGTTGTACAACACCATGTTCAATGCTTGATACCTTAGTGATAAAATGACCTGGGTCCATCCATAACTTATAAGTAATCTGTCGTTCACATTGGAATCATATCCCTTTTAAGGCGACGGTAATACTACTGGACAGCTGAACGTTTTCTTCCGCAAACTAATCATTTTCGTCCTAGCTGGCATCAGTTTAGAATGACGTGTTTCAGAAAGGTGAATTCCAGGGACCCACGATTTGCACGGAGTTGTCAGCACATAACTGGAACACCTTTTTCAACTGTATCGTAGACCCTTAAAACTGAGGTTACACTGCTTGCACAGTCCGAAAGTAGTCAGGGAACTGCCATGCACTTCTAAGCCGTGTTCCTAGTGCTTACCTTCTGAAAATCCTCTAATGCACGTGATCAACTACTAGCATATTTATGAGTAGCACACTGCATCAAGTGATTATTTACATGCAGTCGATAAATGTTCATGCAAAAGTTCACATGAGTTCAACCACACAGCACTAGGTATTTCGATATCGGCTAACTTTCTTGTAGGTAAGCAGGAGAATACAGAAACCCTGGTCGAAATTTACGTGATTTCCTGAGTTACCTAGTCCACACTGTAAACATCCAGAGAACGACAATACTGATGGGGTCAGGACGAGGGTGTTTCATTGACTGTGAAGCACAAGTCCTCCAGCATATCAGGAAATGGAGAATATTATACGCAGAAGGTTCATTAACACCGTATGAAACACAACCAGTCTGTGTATGCAAATAAAAAACGTGTTTGGATTGATTCATTCAGTGATTTTTCTGTTAGCCGCCAACAACCTATGGTCAACAAAGAGAATAGCAAGAAAGAACAGCTGTGAGCAGTCAACAGCACCGTCTGCACAAAGTAAAGTGACGATGTATGTTGTGGACGAAGTGGTAAATATTGCGAACATTCCCTTTACCCTTTTACTCATCCCGCGTTCACTTTCGAACTGGCGTTTTGGCTTGCGCCCTTCGAAACAATGAGATGATCACGGTCGAGCAGATGGTACACCAAGTTATCCAACCATCAGCACAGATACGCTTTCTGTGCAATCCATTGTTGAGATTGCTCTACAAGAACTATTCACTGGTTAGGTTAAATCAGACAGTGCTGATTCTCATTTTATGTGGAGCTATTTCGTGTGGAAAGGACTGCAATTTTTGAAGACCGTACCAAGGACACGATAACGCGTACCACTGTAGGTGGAGAACTTATTCAGTTTCGCTCTGAAGAAGTGTAATTGTCCACTTTTACTACTATAAAATATAATCTCAAATAATTTAAATAGTTTTAAACCCTTTTTAACCCATTTTGGTATAGTATTTGTTCACTAAGTTGAATCGTTTATCATCACGTGCAAAACAGTGAGTGAACAAATGTATCCAATTTGGTATTAAACTGGGGTTGGCCCTTTGTTACCAAGAGGATAATTCGTTTCCGTGAACGTTAAACCGCGAAACATGCGTTTCTGCCTCACAAGTCAGTTGTTTAATTGTTTGGTAGTCGTGCTATTGAACTACTCGAGATAGTTAAAAAGAGGCCCTATTTTGCACTGTAGAGGTTTCCCTGAAATTACATAAACAATTTTGATGGCGATGGCCTTGTAATGGAAACGCGGAATCTGTTCTCCATGCATTGCAAAGATGTGGAAGATCTCGCTGTTCTGTGTTGGTGATGGAATATGAATGTGCCTAAATATACGGGTAATTAAAATATTCCATGTGGTTGTTCACGAAACTGTTCTTGCAAGAGGCACTTCGGATAGCATAAGGTATTTTGCTTAGTCAACGTAGATCAAACACAGCAACGTGTTGGAGGAGGAAAGAAGTGTGTCCAAGTGTGCTCACGCAGGGGGATTTGAAAATTTGCCTCCGTTTCCCTGCCCGATCATAACAACTGTCTTTTTTCTCTCCCCCCGATTAATTCACACCGTCGGGCTAATAAGTTCTTGGTGCTTAACAGTGAAAATGCTATGCCCCTTTTTGTGATTTGGTTGGTCTATAGCGGAATCGCGTCTGGTTGGCTGAAGTGAAGAGGTTGGATGATTGAGGAAAAGTTTCAACTTATGGTAGGGAACACAATTGTGCCAAAAGGGTCTGATCACCACCGAAACACAGGACAGACCTGGTAGGTCTCTGGTTGCGAGGGCTGTAGTAGTTCATAGTGTAGTAAGATCACCTTCGACGTCTCCAAAATCATAAACTCCCTGTGACTTGAAATTTGTCTTGCTAGTACCATCGTACCTGTTCACATTATCTTGTGAATGTAAACTTACTACAAACCACTAACACCAAAGTTAGTATTTTAGCGTGAGTTTCGCAGCCTCACTAGTTGCTGTATAGTGAATCCGCTCCATCTTCACTACTGTGGGTTACATTCATTACGATAACAATGCTTAGCTATTCCCGTTGGGAATGCCGCCCAACCAGCCTGATACTTGTTTGAATTTTGAAGATCAACTGGAATTTCCGTCGACAGTGGTCCTCTTTAGCGGCTGTCGTGAGGTTGTGCTAAAGGTTTACTCTCGTCCAGCTCCCTAACGCATTTACTCTGCGTTGACGTCGGCTTGCGCACGGTGAGTAAATCAATAAACAACGTTTGTTTACGGTCTCACCGTTTTCTTACTGTGACTTCCGATTCGCGTTGATATAAGGCTGTGGAAACTTTGAGCGCACAAACCCGAGCAAGGAGCTAGCATCACGATAACAGTGATCACTGAAATGTTTCTTTATTCCTAAGTGGTTTTCAACTTACCCTAGTGTTGCTCACCAGTGGCACAAGTGTAGGCAAAGCTTACGAGTTGATTAGTTGGACACAGCTCTACGATCAGTTTTATACTGCATACGCAATGTCTTAAAGTAATCAGGCAAATGTACAAACCGTTATAAAATGATGGCTACCTCCTGCTTACAAAATGATTGTCACCAAACTCAAAAAGTCTCTGACTGTAATCTATTATGGAGTGGAGAGTAGGTTTGTGAGTTGCTCGTGTTAAATAAGTCAGCAATTGATGATAGATAGCTTTGGAACAGAAATCCGAAAGTAATGAAAACTAAATGAGGGTCGCTTGTGGTGTGAACCTCATAGGGGTGATGCCTGAATAGACGAGAGGTTTGATTCGTAACACTAGGAGCCTTTCCAAAAGTTTTTCAGACCACATACAGTTGTTGAGTTTAACTAAGGACGAACCCGGTAGCAAGTGTTAGTTTGAGGACGATAGCCAACAAAAATTGGTAATCCGAGGTGGGCTGTACTCATCGGGGGATGATTAACTTACTTATCACTTGTAATTAAGAAGTGTCCTACTGCATGTTCATTTCACAATATCACTTCCTCAAACCTCGCCAAAACTGCGTCTATGAATCAGTGGCAACTCTCAGTGCACACTTATCCTCACAGGCGACGAAACACGAGAAGTTATACATCTCACTTTGGAGATACGAAAAGTATATCATGTCACAATTCGTTCTTCACAATGATGAAAGGGCCACGTTAACCTACATGCGATGTTTGTAAACGTGGATGGTTATGTACAACTATGTCAATCATTTTCATAATACTTATCATTTGTTCCATTGTTAAATTACTACACAACCGACGTCAGAATTTCATCCATAGTGCGAACTTTGTTGATGACCAAACTGCTCTTTCAGACTATCGGTTGAACGAGATTGTGGAGCTCCAAAACGGTATCGTATCTGGGGGCTCGCCATTTAGAGCGAGAGTTTTCAAGGAGTATATGCACTGTATCTTCATCACCGGATTAGGGACTTGCTCCAACTTTTATACTTGCAGTATGCTATCACCAGTCAGTCAATGGCGTGTGGTTAAAGTAGTTGGAGATCGGATTGTAAGTGGTAAAATCCTGACCCTCCACAACACTTAACACATGAATGATGCACATTCAGAGATGGCTAAGCCACTTGGTCCATAAGATGACATGGTATTAGCAGTAGTGCATTGTGGCCGTATACTACTTGAACAAATCCCAAAGCTGCCAGTGAACACCTGGTCCTAGATAATCTGTAAAAGATTTCGGTGGTAGATGATAAGTAAATTCAAAGTAAAAAGCTTCACAATGATCCTGTAAGAAGGAAGATCACCAACAAACATGAGCTCAAAAATCCCAGTTAACTACGTCTACAAAGATACTTCGCCACACGGAGGTATGGTGTAGCTCAAACAAAGCAAGGATCATCCCTCCTGCATGGAATACTTTCAGCCGATCCCTCAAGTCTTTAAACCGATTTAAGATCCTTAGAGACTTTAAACTGCCAACGGCCACATGCGACCATTGCACCACAAACAGATATACTTAGAGTCAATGTTTATAATTACCATCACCAATTGTTTTGTTCGGCGAGCTGACGACCTGCAGTGCCTGCAGGACGATGCACTCGGTCCAACTCATTTGAAGGTTGGATCTGATAACAAACGAAGCTTATTTTGCTTATGCCTACACAATATACGTGACCATAAGCATAAGGCTACTGCAACTAAGGCGGCAGATGATCTTTGCGAAGAAATTTGATAACCTATGTCACGTACTGAGCCACCCAATCGAGAAAAACCAGAATAGGAATTTGAGTGGCACTAAGCAATCTCAATTTACTGGAAAAACAGCACCTTCTATGCGGGAACAACAGCATTTACGGCTGATGTTAAACGACTGGAGTCCCCACGTTTCGACTGACCAGTTTTTTTTTGTTATTTCACGACCACGCATCTGGTAACTCAGTTGTTTGAAACAGCAGCTAATAGCCGTTTGATTAGTTGGCGCCAGTTTGACCGTAATTCCGTCTGTAGCAGCTTGTGCGCGAACACTGATTGGATGAGCCTTCTCCAATCAAGAAACCGCTCCAGTCCAGACTCATTACAGTTTAATGCAATGCAGATCACTCAGATAGCTGAGCAGAGTTCCGGGATCAACCCGATTGTCGATCTGCGTTTGAGTGTAACACCAGCATACTATTTTCGAATGCGTGTGTGCGCCTATTATGGGACGCCGGCGCTCTACCAAAACAATATTGCAGTCGACGTGGATGTGCACAGCTCACCTCGGCCAGTTTGCACCAGTTGTTCCTACATGGATTCGAAATAGTGATGATAGCCAATGATATTCACCCTCAAACCGACATTCCGCAACTGATTTCGTCCCCGTTTGGGCTCAGCAGACAGAAATGGCGTAGTGTTCAGACCAGTGACCTTTCGCGTTGCCAGCTGAAGTCCTTGTTACTAATCAATTCATGCCTTTGTGGTTCAGCCAGTAAAAGTTAAAAATCCGAAGTGGGCTGTTGGAGTCATATTCACACCCCTTGCCGGATGAAGTGTCAATGTGAGCATCATGAACTACCATTGTTAAGATGTTAGAAAAACTGGAGTATAATGATAAATGCACCAGATTACCGAAAAGCGACTGCGTTACCCACAACACGGCACCATATTCGACGTTAATAGAGTACAAAAGACGCACTCAAAGGGCATCGACGGGTAACGCGGAGTAAAAAACAACTTACTTTGTAAACATCCTAGAAGTTTAGAGCCGCCGAAGGTGATCCAATCAATTGCTGCCACGTGTCAATTTTTGCATGATCATGGATTCCCCCAGGGTGAAAACTAGCAGTCGCCGCTATCATAGGGTCCGAAATCGGAATCACCTGCCCAAACCTGACTGGCGTTTTCTTAAACGGACGCCCCGAGGAGCGGGAAAAACAGACATAACCATCGTAATAAAATGTGACATCGCCCACCGGTTCGTCGATTTCTGAGACACTCGTCTGTAACAAAGACAAAGTGATCTCCGGTTGGATCGCGTACATCGGATCAACAAGATTCTAACAGCTGGTCGGTTGTCTTTAAATAAACGTGTCGAACGCAACAAAGAGCTTGTTTCAATGTGGAGTGCTTTGTAGTGTTGGGGTCCTAGGTCCGGTGGATACATGTTGCGCACGAGCTGTACGAAACTACTTGTCCGTCTGGCTACCTGACATGCACAAGAATTAATGCCTCGGAGGGTGAGAAGATTGGGTCAATGTCGCTTGTCCTGAATGATTAAACGGGAAATGTGACCTGGACTGATGGTTCCTGCCGTAAGGTGAACGAGGCCTCAAAGTAAAAACATAGCTTGAGGCTTTCCAAACATTGAGCGTGTGTGAAGCAGTACGGCAAGGAGCAATCTGATCTAAACGGGAAGTAGTGAATAATTTGGGCGTCATCGGAAGCTTTGCCCGTCTTAACCCGATCAGAAATCCCTGTTTGTTCTGACCAGCCAGATAGACGCTTCGATCTAGTGCCCTAGTGACCAATCGATAAAGCGAATTAACATAACAGGAGCCCAATCATCAACTGGTCAAAACGCGATGGGTGTGCATCCATCGGCAGTACAGACAAGGAGCTCATATAACCAGCAGCTCTCGAGCTTTTTGTTGTCCTCTCACCTACCCAAACTCGTTAAGTATTATGATCCGTTATAATGTTGTGCTTTAAGCTCAGTGCGATAGCTGAGCGTGGTGCAACTGTATCAGCCTACCAGAGCCAGTCGGAGGAGCACTAAAGGCAGCCTCACATCTACAGATACCTCCCCCTTCCGCCCGATTTTTCATTGCCACTCCTTCGTGTGCCCAAGTTACCCTCAGAAAGATACAACATCTATAACGGGAGATACCATACTAACCGATGCGCGTTGTCCCAGTTTAGAGATGGGTGAGCGCACTTTGAGATAAACGGCATATTATTCGACAGTCATCATCTGCAAACAAAAAACAAACACAAGATTCCGAGGAACTATTGATCACGCGACTGTAGGTTTGAGTACCTCAATCTAAGACAACACCGATAGGCCACAGGCATCATCACGTGAATGGTCGATCAACTGAACTGCAGCCCAGATCAAGTTCCTCATATGATCACCTGATACGGTCAGCTATAATCTCCTATTGCTTCCCATCGTCATTTGTGTGCTAAAAATTACCGTATAAGTGGTGATGTACATGGTAATCGTTGTTTACAACGTTAATCCTATAAAAGCGCATATTGAAAGGCTAGCCGACTGATATGCGTAGTTGTCTTCCATATTTTCGATTTGAGAACGGAAGGTTCAGTATATAACTTTAGACGTTGAAATATTGAAAGAGGTATCAATCGAGGCAACTGAAAGACGATAAAACAATCATAGCCATCGACGATTGAGGTTATAAGAGAGATAACAGCCGTCAAGCCGAAGCAAAATTTATCAAGATATGGTCTATGTAGTCCCAAACTGTTTGCACACAAGGCAACACAAGCCAAAAAGGAAGCAATAATTAGATTAGCTCACAAAAAAACGCGTTGAAGCACAGTGTGTGAATGAAACAGAATGCTCGGGCTGAACGAACACAACAGAGATGTCATGCAACAGGAGACGAAACAGTGTCAAATCCGATGCAGTATGAAGTATTGAAGAGATTGACCGAACATTAACACGACAGTCCCCATATTGGTCCTTCGCGGCAGCCGTAGTTACAACTGTTCTGTAGAATTGCCATTCCAGCGAGCCTGTTCGTCATCCGAATTGTCAGGAAGATGTGATAATCGAGCCATGTTTCCCTGAAATAGCGGAAAGGTTAAAACCATGAAAATTAATCAGCCTATGAGTCTATCACAACGGTGGCATCGGACTAACCATGCCCATTGCAAACAGTCGTTTTCCAGTTCATGCTGTTTCCACGTCATTTTTTACACAACATGAAGTTTCGATTGTCAACGACGCGTACGTGCTGAAATTAAAAGGCATATCTGAGCGCCAGAAAGACCAGAGGCCAGAAGCGAGTACTGGACACATGTGTACGCACTATGAGTGACGTGTCACCAAAAACAATGTAGCTGCACTACTGTCAACAATGTGAATACAGGGTGACTGTACGAAATGGTGGTCGCGTCCGACTTGCTGACTTGTAACAAACAGCTTCTCAGGTAAAGCGTCTTGATTCCAACCACCTCGGTCACGTCCTCGACGTTCATCAGGAACGGCCAAACATATCTATCTTCGAAAAGCTACCAACAGTGTCTCCATCCTCGCGTCCATTACAGCACCAATTATCGTGACCGTAAAAAACGTTTGACCTTGGAGGCTGTTTATTGTGAGACACCTAGTACAGGTACGGGGAAATACAGAACAAAGAGCACAAACATCATTTCGACATGCGCTTCGCGATTCAGTTGTGTAGTGCCCTAATAGTACGAACTACGTAGTACAATGTGACGTCTGATTTTGCTAGTACTGGCATCGAGTCTCTCCTCGGAGTTGAAGGCACGCAGATTATTGAGTGCATCACAAAGAGTTGAGCTGACATACATATGTTGCTCGGTGATGACTAGTCTATTTCCTATTAAGTGTTACAATATCACCCTTGAAGGGCAAAGATATGTGGACTGATTTAAGTTATACTACTGACGGATGAATCGGCTTCAACTGGCTCTGAACATTTATCGGCGAAAAAGTACGGGGTAATCAAACTGAATGAGAGATTGCGGGGTGCAATTGGGCTCCTTCAGTATGCTTTTCTTCAAACAGATCGTGCGAGCTTGGGGGAACGATGTGTGCACGGATCCACCCCTACAGGTAATTGTTGCAGAAGTGACTAGTCCACGTCTTTCATCGTTGGATGGCTTCACGAGAGAGGCCATCTTCATATCTGGTAGGTCGGACGTCTAAAAATGATTGCTGACTGTCCTTCTCGATTTCAGTAATAAATAAATAAATAAATAAAAAACGTGTGTTCAGAAGCACGTTGGCTATATTCTATTCACTTCATTTGTTGGCTGATTACCGCATGCACGAAACTAGACCAAACTGCTGATCTGTCTGTTTATATGCCCATCTGGTTTCAGCGTACGCTGAGGGATTCAAATGTTCAGACGCATCACACACGCCTTTGAAGCCGAGTTAGGAACGCTGATTAGGAAAACTCCCCCATTTTTTGTACGCGTCCACCCGCCAATGGATAGACAACCCTAGTCAACAGCAAGCGCCAACACGCGGAGTGAACAAACGTTCTGTGTCCAATGTGGCATCACATTCCTCTACTCACTTGACGTCGGACTGCGCGGTTTACATGCGTCGTGCTTGAATTCGATGTCGAAGATGACCGCGGACTGTCGGGTGCCAGTGGCTGAGCAGGCCTGCCACCAGTTTGGCTGGGTATCAAACTAGACACAAGTCCAGACCCCACTGAGTAAATTCCATTGAAGATCCAACCAACATACGAGTAAAAGGATTGTAGACCGGAGTTTAGCAAAAAGAACGTCCTTGAAACCATTCCCTCTAAAACGAAAGAGCACACGAGCAAGACGAGTAGACCGGTTAGTTTCGTTTGATCCAGCATTCAAACTGGCTTACAGGTAAGCGGATGTCATCTTCAACAGAGACAGAAATACATCAGTGGTTCTCACATAACAACTTAGCTTAACTGCCAGACAGCTATGGAGAAGAGAAAAAGCAAACCTTGTATAGGAAAAGAGAGAAAAACAAGAGGGGGAGGAGAAGGGACCTACCTACTAAAAATAGCCACACCTTATATTCGAACATTTCACACGAAAGTGCCTACATCTTGCAAACAAACAACCGAACTGTAATTGAAAGTAAGACAAAGATGATGAGAATCAAAAAAATACAAATCAGGTCATTTGAACAGAATGGATACAAAAATGACAAAATGCAGTACCAGATCGTTGAAATCATCAACAGGCGTACAGAGGCAGCGAATGTCTCGGAGAGGGACGTTGAAATTGTCATACGGGCCTACAAACATCTTTGCCGAGATCGATAAAATTGTCCATCTATGTAAACTGAGTAGCAGCTGTGATCGCGAGTTATCAAAAGTCAGTTATAAGCTGCCATTAACTTAGCCATGTGGCGCTATAGATAAAGTCGCAGCTAGCCACAACATTTACGAGGAAGAAAGTAACAACAGAAAACAAGAATGGGTCTCTTCCAAATTATCAAATCAGTCACATCAGTTATCAGTACAGACTGATTGAGAAACGCAACTTAGGCGACAGTCAACCCCCACCCCTGCAGATCATTCAGTGGGTTGTAGTGGAACTTTTAACCGTGACAGCTTGAGTATTTAATAACAAACGACGACACCTCAATGATAGTCAATGAAAAGGTCGTCAATGGTTTGGACCATTATTATTCGGACTGGTGTGGTGCTCGCCTGAACCGTGTCCTGTCCTGTTCAGTTGTGTTATTCGCTGTCCCGATCCAGCGACGGCTGCAGGGTTAAGCGGATAAACGGGCTGAGCTTTCGGCATGGCTGCGTGCTCTTATTGGTAGCACATTTGTCAATTCTACGTCTGCTGTTTCCGTCGCTGGTTCGAATCCAGCCGAAACCCGGATTTTTAGCAAATGGGTCCGTCACGAGGCAGGATGAAATTGAAAATCAAACAAGCAAATATACCAATAGGTGTCACACTTTACGACTTCGGAGTGCATTGTTAACAGGCGACTTAAACGAGCGGTTAGTCACCAATCGGATAGGTGACATCTACCAACAGTTATACTCAACCGTGAAGCATTTTGCCATTTGTGGCCACATGCTTGTTTGGCTATTTTCGCGGTAGTTTTAGTGAGTGGTGCCTGGGGCAGTGGAAGATCAGATGCTAAATGGAATACGTCACCTAATTACCGTGGAATGCACTTTAATACCCTGAACAACCAGTCGCCTATCAAAAAGTCTTGCAGTGGTGCGTTTGTGAACAGTCGCGTTGCCTACACGGTTAAGCCAGCTGAGGCATGCAGTGACTAGAATAACTATGGTCAAACACTGCAAGTCTACCAACATCTGCTCGTAAAGACTGAACTTCCGAATCATAGAGCAGAGCGTATGGAACGCGCTTTACACTACTAAAGTGCGAAATGAGTTGCCTGTAGTAAAGAAGAGCGCCTCTGCCTCAAAAATGTCCGTTGTAAGCGTGGGGTGTGTACCATACATACCAGCACAGTCATTTAGCCTATACCAGAATAAGACATGTGAGAATGTGAACTTGACGACATTAAAATGCTCAGACCTAGAGTACTCGAACGAAATTTCTTTGTCGTGAAGATTCACAGGGCGAGCATCCTAGATTGATTGGAAGCCTCAGCTCGCCAGTCTTTTATGACCTCTGTATCTCTACGTGCAAGACGTTGTGGAAAACTTAACAGAACCTTGTACCTGCTCTCACTTTTGGTGACAATGCGGTGGGAGCAGTTGAAAAGTTCAAGCAACCTGGGAGATGCATCAGCGTTGCTGGAACGCATGATCAGATCAAGGATGGCACAGGTGAAGCTTGAAAGACGTTCTCCGGTGCGTGTCACCTGTAGTACCGTCAAAATGTGTAACGTAACCAGGTAAACAGCCTTTCTGTACGCTGGGAAAAGCTCTTTGTTCCAACAGTGCAACATTCTTCCATGTTTACTTTAGGGATTTTAGATTTTTTCAATTTTCGATATTTCGTTGATTACGAAACTATGCGTTCACTAGACAAATCCCTGCTGATCGGATGGAGGCCATGAAACATATTCAAATACTGAGGCAGTAAGTTTAATTTGTGGCTTTTGGTTGCGGTGTCGGTGCAAACTCCAATAAAGGTTGCGTCTTCTGCGTCGTCTTGGTTCGGTGGGAATCACTATAGTTCCCGTTGTCGCAAACGGTAAGTACTAGCTGTTTCATGCGTTCACATTTGCGCTCCGGCTGAGCACATGAGTCACAACATATTGGACAACGAGATTTTTTGTTGAGCCATTTTTTCTGATCCCGACTTGAGGTAGATGATGTAGGCGCAGACTTTTTTAAGCCACATAGCCCGGGTGTCGGTTGGGCTTCTGTTACACTGCACATTGTTCAGTGTGATTGCTGACGATTGGGTGAAAGCTCAAGGTGATTGGGCGAACACGTGGTCATGGGCTAGGAAAGCTTTGGCTGTCCAGCTGAGTGAGGTTGGTAGGGACGCTTGCCTAGTTGAGGAGCTCGTGACCATCCAGACCGCCGGTTGAGAACACTCTCTAGCACGGCAGTGTCGCAGTCGATGGCGAGTGTGTATCCACTAAGTTGCTGACTTTTTTCTCATGATGCCCCATTAGTTTCTTGATTTTTCCCTTTCTCCTTACATTTGTTCATTACTCTACCACTTCGTTGGCTACTGTTAGGACTAATTACAGCTCAAGCCAGAGCGAGCAGTTCAAAACTGAAAGTGGTGATCGTGATGACGCACAGACCTTACTGATGGAGGTGCTGTTCGTGCGTTTTCGCATATTGAGACAGGCATCATAGTCCGCTGACCTCACTTCCGTGGACCACACTGTCAAGAACATCCGCGTATGACTGTATGACCCCCAGGTTGGCTTCTCATATCGATTTCTGGTATAGGCAGTATAAGGGCGTGCTTACTATTGAATAAGCAAGCCGAGATGACGAGACGAGGGTAGGTCTGTTGTTCCGGAAAAGCGATCCGGCAGAGCACGTCCAGAGCATCAGCAAAATTTTGAACTCCGTGCCATGAGCACACAGTCTTCAGAAGAAGACTTCCATGGAAAACTCACCTTAGTTCGGCTTGTGTTTCAATGTCCTCGCCTAACCGAGTGGAACACTGACGAATTTGTCGCCAGCATTCATTTTATCACTCGTAAGTGTGGTCATTTCGCGTTCGAGTTTCACAGTGAGAGTCACTTTCGATTAATGACCTTCACTTGTGTTCTCCAATCACAATGCTACGCTGGTCTCAGGATCGAATTCCATACCGACACAAATCAGCAACCGGATACCAAACTCAAGCAGGTCGGCAAAAATGTAAGCGCTTGACCAACCCGGTCATAAACCAATGACCTCATTTGAGCACCTCCGCTCAGTTCAAGCGATCTCCTTTTCAGGCTAAAAGCGCCTGAGTGGACAGATCAACCCAGCCACAGAAGGTCAAGGAAGTCCACTCTAGCATACTGCCGAGGTGGTGATTGGCACTACCACAGATTTTGCCAGGTTCAGAAGAGTTGCTGCTAGCAGTGCAACCTGATCGGACAAAGTACGGTTTCTATTAGCCACGATCAACCGATAAGAGCAAACATGGCTCAGTGCAGAAGCTCAAGCAATCGGTGACGTCCAATTAGGCTGGCAGAACGCAATCGGTTGACCTTGACGTCAACGTCACGGGTCGCAGAATGCCCATCTCGGTATACTTTGATGGTCGGTTAGTTCGCCTTCAGCTAGACACAATTTTCGATGTCACGATCACTGCTAGTCAGTTCTGGCGATCTCTGAACAATCATTTTCTGTTCATCGCGACCGATGCATGCGGTGGTTTGGTTCGGTTAATTGAATGTCGTCTGTGACTTGACCAAGAACAGAAGCCAATGACATTCGTGTTGCGAATATCTGTTTCCCGATTTACTCTTTTCTCCCTACATTTTTCTCTCACCCATCTTACGATTAACACTTTCTCCATTTATTGTGATATTTCCCACCCCAGAGAAACGTTCGTATTACATATATACACATATTTATTTAAGCTTATCCAGCGTGATCCGCATAGTACACACCCGTCAGCTCAGCCTTTCACAATCATTGTATACTCAGGAATGTTCGTGTATAACGAAATCACGATTTGAGTGACGAGACTGTCATGCAACGGGTCACCAAGAAAAGGAATCTGTACACCAATCCACTTAATTCAATCGTTGCACACTGACTCGCGTGGCGGTTGCTTCATCGCTAAACATGCATAACTGTGGATCTCGGAAACGAAAAGAGTAGGTAGTGACCACATGGAGTTTTAACACCCAATAACAGTGTTGGAAGATGCTAGAATAAACTGTCTGAGAAAACTGCATCACTTGGTGAACAGCGAAAACATTGAGCGGATTGAATAGCGAAGACCTGATGTGTAATTTCCGATGAAAGTTGAACAAACCAGTTAACAGTAAGTAGGCACTATCATTGTCCAATAAAAGAAAGAAACTGTTCAGCTAGCCTACTGGGCCACTCAACGGATATAATGGTTCATATATGGAATAGATATTGTCAAGCTACTTCAAAACTCAAACAAGAGGAGAGACGGACGGATGGCAGATAATCGAAATGAACATTATCACGTAGTCTCACCAAACACGCAAGTGATCCGGCCATGTAGATGACGACGGTCAAAACAAAGATACTTCACGTTTGCTTCTTGACTTTATTCTATCGCCTTTACGCCAGACACAGGATGTGTGGAGAGGACCATAAATGCTAACGCGTAAGCCGCTTGAAACGACATATCCGCACCAACCTCCTTTATATTTCAAACCGAAATGGACACGGATGCTGACAACACAGTCGATTGTGCTCTGTCCGATTTTCTCATCCTATTTTAATCACATAAACCAATGCGCAACATTTACTGCAAAACCAATAAGACCGCATGTATCGACCTTAACGTGGTGCACCGCCATGTGAATATTATAGTTCAACGGCGTCTCTCTGACCTGTTTTCGCATAAGATCCTTGAAGTAGTCTGGGTGGCAAGCCTAGCTCCAAACTAAGACGCGCGTCTTGTGTGCATGTACGTGTGTGTAATGCACAACACCTTTGAAACGTACCATACGAATCTTGAGACTCAATGAACTCTGACCATTCACGGGTATAACCAGAAGAGTGGTGTTGTGTGTCAACTGAAGCTACATGGATGGCTGCGCCTTCTTTATCTTGCCAGCAATTCGTTGGCACGCCGACTAAGCGCGCATTCATACATGGGCGTGTGCGGACATCGACCTCTGACATTCGGACGCGATCAGTCAAGTAACTAACACTTACTGCCTTAGTTTCGATTGATTCGCATCTATTGCCTAGGTGCTGTAACTCTGACACCATGCAGCATAAATGAAGTCATTAATTATCGACAATATGTCGAATTAATAACAGCAAGCAGCTTGTACAACTCAGGATACGATTAAACAAGTGCGGTTACGTCCAGAAGATAAGTAAACTTACGATTGACCGGCTGCATTGCAGACTGAGTCCCGGTAGTGCTAGGAACCAGGATTAGCACGGCAGAAGGAGATAAATCCAGGTCTGCCATCGTGCGCGTTTCATCCTCGGGACTAAACAATCTGCAAAAATGCGACGAATTAAAACATCAATGTAATTAACCGTTGAATTTATTCAGGTGTAATGTTGGCGCTAGGTGAGGATGCTGTGGCTCGAAGGAGGAACACGAGCGAACTGTGATCAATATCATAGTGCCCGGTTTTGTAAGGAGACTGGAACTATGTTGAGCACATCAAAGACATGCTTACACCAGTAATATCCCTGAAAAAACTGTTTGACCCACAATTTATGCTAAGCATTTGAATTTGTTCATACATTGACCCAACTAGTTAGCGGACGGACAAGCCTGTGATTCTCCCACGTTCTTCACATAGCATTACAGAAGCCGATATAGTTAAAGCGAATCACTGTTCCCTAGTTTGCGAAGAATATGATGTTGGTCGGGTGACGAAGCAAACAATGTATGCAAGGATTAACACACAATCCTGGTCTGAAACTGCGAGTCGAATAGAGCAGAAAACAAAAATCCACCAAGGCTTGTAGAGCAAACAGAAACAGTTGTATGAGATACGCTTACAGCCTCAGACAAAGGAGGATAGGGACAGTTAACACTGGTTGGAGAGATTCGAACTTGACATGAGGATAGCACAACCTTCGCCGTTCTTTCAAACACGTATGCCCGACTGTCGCCAACGGTTCACAGGGTGATCTCTCAGCAGAGTACCGATGAACCTCTGATTAACCGACTGGCCAGAAAAAGATATCCCGAAGGCAGTACACGATTAGACACCAAATGAGGAACGCAAATCGTCACACGTTTGCTTTAAAACGCGTTTGCCGTTGTGCTACAACATCCCCATCTCCACTGAAATTTACTGTGCCGATTTTTTTGCGGTGTGTTACCGATGTAACTGCTACCATGTTCCCGAAGGGCCCAAAATCGTCTGCACCCATTCGGTCAAGGTGATTTCAACAATCTTCAATGGAATCGAGGTCAGATAGTCGAGAAGACAAAGGCAAGCGGTCGATATCAGAAGACGATCCTAAGGCCCGTGAAAACATGCGCAAGTGGGTCCGGGTAACATTATGTTGAAATATCCCGTCAGTCTGGCGGGATAATATTGGCAGTAATTCTTCGTGTAGTAAATCCTTTTAGCTCAATTACTTCATAGGGTGAACCAGGGAGATTAACTTACTCCATTCAATCAGTCATTCATGAATCGTTCATTCTAGGGGCTCCACATGTATACTCCTCCATCAAACTTCCCAAGGTGAAATCACACGAACCAGTCTGCTTTCAATCATTGCTAAAGCTGTTACCTTCATCGGGTAACATGTTTAGTTCAACAAATTTATTTTCAGCAAAGTGGACGAAAAACGTCAGAGAGCACTGACCGAGAAGTGTTGACTGGAGTGTGTCAGTTACCCTAGGTAAACGAACGCTCAGTACATAAAGGCCAGTAGGTCTAGGCGACGACCACACAGTTGGTGTGGAATGTATAACACACAGCCGAGTACTGCGGCTCGTACTGCGAGCCACTTTGTGGACAGTTCGTCCAAGAGTGTACCAAGAAAGTAGTTAATCATTAGGGGCCGTTAGAACGATAGTAACAAAGATGAACATGGAGTGTCTAATAAATCAACTGGTGGGATAACCTAATAAAGAGGTACGATACGATCACATATGAGCTGCATACGAGGTAGTAGGGGCAGGGGTAGCAACCCAAGTGTCAAACTGTAACTATGTAATCGAGTTGGCAGGAGTGTTTCGAATGAACTATCTCAAATTGCAGTAACAAAAGTTGCACATAACTAATGACTATTCCGATTGTCTCTGAAGAGTCTAAAACAACATGGGCTCGAAAATTAAGTACAGGGAAGTGAACTGAGGAGACCCGTGAAAAACAGAAGCGTGATCAGTTAAGCACCACTGATCCAATTACTGGTAACGTTAACGCAAACGTTGTTGGGCATCAGGCACAAATGTGGGGTCTGTCCAAGCCCTCTACGGATTCCATGAAGCACACTCTCTAACGCTTGTAACAAAAGTGTCAGGGAACTCCATACATCCATCATATCGGAATGCCTATATCTGTGAGCAAGAAACTGCTCAAATGCGCATAATGAAGATTACTGCACGGCTGATGTGAGCACCACTAATGACATTGGTTCCCATAAGACCTGTTACAACTGAACGATGCTCATTCGAATAGTCACTCGCTCCAGATGAACCCAATATCGCAGTGATGGGGGTAGATCGTAGACGAACCCAGCCGTCAGCAATAACCTCCACAACAGTCACTAAGGAACTGCCCTATCCAACAAACATTAGAGAACAACGACAAACGCCAAGAGGTCCCCTAATATTCCATGCCCGGCCGACTCCAACTGCCGCATTCACATCCGACAATCAGCAGGACTGACGAGTCCGGTCACCAAGGCTCCTCTCACGGCGGCCCACTGCAACTTCGCAGGACTCTTCTGTGCTGTGCCCAACACCGCCTTCATCTTTTCTTTCACAGGCGTCCACAGAACAGCCAGCTACCCGTGATAGCCTCGATCTTGACCCTTTCAGCGATGTCCAAAAAGATCTCGAAGTCTGCCTTCGAACGGCCGGCGCTGCAGCATCCTCGGTCGAGAGTTGATCACAGCACTAACAGACGTGTCCAAAGGACTACTGATATGAAGTACGAAAAGTGATTATGTAGGAATTCAACGCCTCGAACAAAGACATCCATTTACATGTGGTGATTACTTGGTCCTCATCCAACTGAGTAGTGTGCGATTGGGCACGTATTCCCCTGCCAGACATTTACTCGTGTTCCATGTGCGAACCCGAAAAACACTCCTTAGTGGATGCACCCAGACAACTTGCTGCTCACAGATGTTATGAGTCGTTAAGTACACTGCGATAATTGCACCCGAGTGGTCAACGGGAAATCACAGGTGCTCCTATTTACCAGCAGTCTCACATGAATGGTCCGAGACCAACAGGACGTGTTGGCGTTTGAACAATTATACTACAGTATCATATAGTCTGCATATGTGACGCTAATGGAGACTCATAAGCAGTTCCAACGCCATTTCAGAATATCCCGATTATATACAATGATGAGCTGTATCGCACAATATGTGAACATTATGATTGCAATCTATACCCAACCAGTGCGATAATTGAGATCAACTGTAGTCACTTGAAAAACTAGTGCTACATCTACCGTCTAATTCAAAGTGTGTGGAGAAAGGTAGAAAGTTTGTGACTCAGTACTATATGATGTCCAAAAGACAGTTCTGTGGAAGGCTGCACGGGCTGTGCACGAGACAGTTCATGGGATGGAACACTTGACGTGAAACATACTGGATACTGATGGATTGGGAAATTTGCCAGAATATCCCAGCAGAACCGTCGTATTGAGAACATGGCGAAACATTCAGCTCATTCGGAAGAGATGCAGCAACTAATATGCATGAGATAGACATAGCTCGGTCGAGACGAAAGGTACAGAACGTTCACCAAGCAGCTGCTGATGAAGGTAGTCGACATTGTGATCTCGGTGAACGTATAAGACATACCCACCCTACAAAATGAAAGACTACTGAAGGCGCGAGACGAGGTGACGCACTTATCCCCATCAGACGTACTAATGTATTCTGTGACAGACCTCAAGAAAAAAGAACGCAAAGAGAAGCAAAGAGGCGCACATGACGTCAGAGAATGTTATACACACAAAAAACTAAAGGATAGGACAACCTTGCAAGGATGCGTGATGACTAGTGGCTATGCAACCAAATTATCAAGGATTGCATTGGTGCACTTATCACCACTGTTTCCAGATGTCCATGCAATTTCTTCCTCGGGGATTTTCACTTACACTTCTCAGTTGCACATCAATCCACTCGATAGCGTAGGCACTCGGGGATCTAGGGGGGGGGGGAATGAGTACCACCTAACACGGGTTATCTGGCTTTAATTTCACACACAACTTCCACTGAGTTAAGACCTGTTAACATCCTAATCGGCGAAAAAGTCACACCCTATTGGAACCATATGGTGGCTTCAGCTAGTACATCTACGTCAACGGACACACCGAATGTTCCTGTAGACCGACGGTAACTCACATGCGACTAAGAGTTTGTCGTGATTGCCTGATTCGACATAACAGAAGGAGATTACCGAATGTGAGTAGTGTTGCTCGAGGTACATTAATGAAACAGTATAAGCGTTCAAACCAAACGGGCTCAAATAGATTAATTCGAAACATAATTGTCAGCAGTAACGTAGTATAACAATGCCATCTGTGAGTTATGATACCAAGACTGAATGTTTTTATCTAAACAGACAAAAGAATACGGAGAACAGAAAATAAAACAGAAGCAAGAACGTACTTGGATGGATGAAGCTGTCGAAAGCGATAGCCCCCAGAGACCAGAGCAGCTAGTTTAACACGCAGAGTCTCATCAACGGCCGGTAATTCCATAGCCCCATCGGGGCTATTTCGTGCCAAACTCTGAATCCAATTGCGCAATTCACAAGTCAGAGTAGCACTGGGTTCGAATCGTCCGACTACATGTCCACCATCCATAAGCCTCAGTTGCAGACGAATCTGGCGATGAAGATTAAGCGTATGTGTATGCACCGCCACAATGATGATCAACAACAATGTAACAAAGACTGGCACTGAAGCAGACCTGCTATAAAACTAGGATAACAAAAGACAATCCCTAAAAGCTAAAGATAAACGTGGAGAAAGAATAGAGGCCAACAAGCAACGACTTGGTGTCAAGACGCCTACGCCATGCGAAAAAAAACGTCCGATTTGCAAGTGAGAGTAAGATGGCGTCAAACAGTTTGGTTGTGGTTTCCACTTCGCCAATTCATTAACTACACCCAATCCACAGGCAATCCAACCAAATAAAAGCACCCCAGAAGCTGTGTCCCACCCCAGTGAGTGTCGAGTGTTGTAGTCCGGAAGAAGAACCCGACCCACTGTGACTATTTTCAGTTTCTAATGCTAACTCATATTCTGTCCACCATATGTCAACCGCTTGCAGTACCGGTAAATGAGGCCCAGTGTGCAAGACTGTCAGTTGGCATCAACATCCCCGTCACAATTATCACCACTGTCATCCTCTCTCTCTGTCTCTCTTCCTCCTTCTAGTTATCCACGAAAACAATACATCAGTATTTGCATGGACAGTAGGTTAGAGACATCAGAGAAAAGCGAACAAAAGAAAACGCGTCACGCCACCTTAAAACAACAATATTCACCGCTCTCAGAGTTAGGCCCCAAGCAAATAAAATGACCCAAAAGCAACACACCTAACATTAAACGGTGCAGTGTGTTTCAACCCCCATGACATTGCGCCAATATCGTCTCAACTTTGCTTGCAACTCAATTGTTTGTTTGCCAAATACAGGCACTTAGCCGATGATAGAACACAGGTTGCAAGGGTTAAACTCTATCTTTGTTATTTCCGTTACTTTTAACTCAAGAGTTGTTCTTCCTACCACGGTCGCAAAGCAGTCAACTTCAGAGGAGTGGGAAAACTTCTAACACTAAAAGAATGGACGCAGATGGTACTTGGTATAACCACACTTTCACAACAAAAATACGCCTACAGGATGAAAAAAAATTCCGCTAGAATGCCCTTGACGTTTTACATCGGAGTGATAGATAACTGAAAAATTACTATCCTCTTTGAAAATACTTGACAAACTAGCGTACACCCAACAATAAAATACAGAACTCAGAAAGGTAATGCAGCAATTTCCCGGAATAAGTTGGGCAGTTAAACACGTTAGTGCGCACAATTTGTGTACCACAGAACAGCAGAATATAAAGTGGATAACAGGTCTGGATGTGAAACTGAACAAGCAAGAGAGACATACTGTTGCGCCATGCGCTAATCCGCCACTGCCATCCTCACAATGGTAGTGCCAAGCTAACAAACGGGTCTTTCTACACATACAGAGGTGAACACCAATGCCTCAAGACAACATGCTCAGCATAGTGCAACAACCCGGCCCAATCAGTCGCATAAACGACCGTGAATGCTTGTGTGGGATCTATGAGGTGATGGTTCTCCAGGAGATGATGAACGATCCACTAATGTTGGTGACATGTACGGTGGGTTCTGCACCAATTAAGTTAAGATTTGGGATGGTCCACCGTGCCAGGGGCATCACGAATGAACACGTCTGTTTCACGAGGTCACTTTCCGTTTCGGATTGTAGGGTGAAAAGGTCACGGGACATCGGACCACGTTGAGGTAGCACATACGAAGTGTCGATGCGGTGATTAGCGCGAACAAACGGAATGTGTCAGTTATAAATGTCCTGCCCAAAGTGATACCCACAAGTCCAACTGAAGTCTACACACACGAAAACGTTGGTTTCGTAGTAGTTTGGAAGTAAGGACAGTCTCGATTGGGGTTTTGGGTATCGCTGCATTCCGTACTACGTATTTCGGGATTTGTGTATCCCACATTTGTGTGATATCCATTGTTAGTTTCCGTTGAGTGGTGACGTGGGAATCGTTACTTGACAATAACCACTCGGTCAATAAAGTTTCGGACATAAAAATGACGCAATTTCTAGTACGCACGAGGGATGCCACGGATGTAAACTTGTGATATCATTGGAAAATTCATCTCAGAATCCCCTTCTGGTAACCCAGAGGACTAACAAGTCAAACAGACAGGCTGATTAAACTTTTAATTGTACACTGCAGAAAACAGCTACCACATTCGACCGACAACCTTCAAACCCTGGATGGGATATTGGAAAACAAAGTTTACGAGCCATATTCAACCCAATGATACATCACAACGTGCAGCTATAAATCCAAATTTGTAACTCATCGTAAAATGCGCCGCTACCTAGCTTAAATCACCAAATTATAGACAACTCGATGGGGGCACACCGAATGGTCTGCTTGATGCACCGACAACATTCACCCAATGTCTGACTGCGCTCAATCTCAAACGACTAACTGATGCACATCGTGACAGAATGCACAACATTAGGGTAAAGCTTCAAATCTCCTGGTTGTCTTGTTCACTCAAGTGAAATGAAACAGCTCTCGACTTTTGACTGAGGCTGATAGTCACCCGCTACTTGTGATGTAGCTTATAGGCTGCGACTGGATTTTCGCCCTGCCAACTACTCACTATATTATGTTACCCCGACCTTTTTGTAATACGCACTCGTATAGAAAATTAATTCCTTTATCTGTCTAACAGATATCACCGTACCATCCACACCCTATTTTGAAATATCCAACACACTGTGCATAAGCCTTCGCAGACTCCCACAGTTCCTGCTTTTTTCGCACAACATTGATGTCAACGTATTGTCTGAAGGAAAACATAGCCAGCGAAGAGATCTTCCACTTAACAAGTCGATCTGAAAAATGAAGCTAGTTTTCGAAATGAACTCGTCATTGTATAACTGGCAGTCCGTGTCGTCATAACAATACTCGTTCGAGATTATGTGTAAAGACAAATCAGTAATCTTATTTTTAAGCAAGTGAGTTAAGCCAAGTGAGTTGGACATATATGATAAGTGAGTCGAGAAGAAAGTAGCTCACGATAAACTGCGGCAGCCTCAGAAGATGATGAGCAGCGCTCAAAGAACATTAGCATGAAAGACACATAAACAACCAATAGTAAACTATGCATACTTGATTGCAAGTGACCACTGAGCTGCTAACGATTGCAGTAGAAGCGATCGGAACAACGGTTTGTGAAGGTAGAGCTTGTAAGCGCTCGCGCTTCACACGTCTGTCTTCCTCAATTTGCTGCTTGAGGCGTTCTCGATACAAACGTGTTTCCTGTTCGTCCCGACGACGTTCAGCAAACGCCTCCTCAATTTCTCGAGCTTGTTGTCGTTCCTGGGGGAGACAAAAACCATCACACCGGTGACATGGTTTGACTGTACTACGGCAGAATGTTTAAAAACGAGTTAAATCATGCAAAGAATTATCAGAATCATGAAAAACGGTGCAGCAAACAAGTTCATTCTGAGTAGTTCATCACCAAGGTAAAAAAAATCCATATTTATGTGGCAATTTTGTGAGGGTAGCATTGATGGGACAAACAGAAAGGGTGAGTGCTGCAAACGCATAAAATATACGCCGACACAACCACAGAATAAACGGAACAAATGTGCGACAGAACTCGCAGTTTCTGTCCTGAGGTAAACAAAATAGTAAGCCTTTATCCCAGAGAACCTGAACCCGTTGACTGTTCTCAGGAGGAATCAGGAGCAGTCATCTTGTTCCGGTCGAAAACGTGAGCAACAAAAGATTTGAGCATATATGTGTTCAAATGCTTGGAGGTAGTTCTACGCTATCACATTCGTAGTCTGTCGAGGCACATTACAGAATCCCATCTACTGTAAAGTTGAAGGGGAAAAGAGAGGTTAGACAGCCCCATCGCACACCATCTGAGAAGTTAAAGGTCGGCGATATGTTGCCGTAAACCCTCGCCCGCCCGAGGTCTGACAGCAAATTGCTATCACATGCTTCAGAGGCAGATCCTTCCTCGACAAAGTCTTAGATTACAGCTCTGTCAATCGAATCAAAGGTCCCCTTGATGCCCACGAAAACAACTGCTGATTTTATATGAATGGTAGAGTTCAAGCGTCTGGCAGTGTAAAGATACGAACAATGCAGCCACGGTCATAGTGAGATCCAGTTTGCCTCCAGCGGATTTGTTCTCCGCGCATCTTGCTTAGTCTTTGAGATACAGTGGCGGTGAGTAACTTTGATGCAATGGGAATCATGCTAATCCCTCGATGATGTACATACGAAATGCGTGAGCCATTTTAAGAGTGGGAATGATGTTCGCCAAATCCGTCATTTAGAACAACCTTACCGATCCCGAATTTCTATAGCGCGGCCGTCAGCTTCTCAACTAATATACAAAAAAGCAAGGAGTTCGTCTGGGCCGACTGCCTCGTGACGTTTCAGGACCATGACCTCAAGTAAGGCTTCCGATTCCAAACATATATATATATAGCATATGGATAGTACATGTGGCTTACAAATATTTTCCGGTCACATGGCAGAGGGAAAGTTACCAAAAATGACAGCCAAGATCAGCAAGTAACCATTGAGCATGACGAGGTACAGGACGCGTAGGCAAAAAATACTGTGAACTACTCTTAAACTGTTCTAGAAACATCTGTCCATTCCGATTTGCTAAAGTTGTTTTACCTAAGGAGATATTTTGAGATAAAAACTGGGACCCCAGCCAGTAAGCCGAGTAGGCCAGCCAGATCAACTTTCAGCTGTGACCAAAGCGCACTCTGAACAGTCTTACAGGTAGTCTCATGGTTAGAACGAAGGGTGTTGAATATACAGAGACAGGTTATCGAGGAAATTCTAGTGGATCCAGCTGTGAGCAGAATCCTACATCCTAGTAGCCTCAGTTCGACAATCTAAATCCTGTGCGTTGAGCAAAAAGATTCCATCGGATTGACAGAACAAGCAGAATCCACCAGGTGTAATAGAATAACACTGAATATTGACTCCCCTATTCCACTACTGAGCCTGACTGGATGATGATCACTGACCCTTTCACACAAACGTCTGATTTTAGGAAAAACATAGCCAGTTCCACAAGAATAACTGGAGTATATACAAAAGAGGGATAGAGAAGTAGGAACTCCACCTTTTAGGCACGTATACAAAGCGGGATTAAAACGGGGCACGTAGTCTGGCGGCAAAACCTGTCTTACTAGCCGCGGTCGAAGGCTTTCGTGTGATGGTTTCACCTGGCGTATCCCTCACGAAGAGCAGACCGATGCGCACGGCTTACCTTTCTGCCGAACGCGGTCTATCTTTCTATTCCCGATGTTGCATAATCTTGTCTGCATCATCATTTTCAGGCTTGAGTCATACCCGCGGATACAATGATCCGCAGAGTACAATGTAACAAAGCGGAAAGAAGAGAAAAATAATGGAGCATTATGAAAAAGAATAGTCAAAATTGTTGCGGATACGAGTTCGCCACTGACTACCGCACAATTTCACGTCACACTGTTTTCAATCAGCGATGCGGTTGGTTGCGAACTCTCCAACCGGGTAAACAGTACTTATCAATCTTGCTCAACGAAGCGGCCAAAGCCTTTATTGCCCAGGGCCAGATGTTCGCTTGATCGCTTCACGGTTTCTCCTAACCACTAGCAGTCACACTGTACAATGTGCGGTGCGGCGGACGACTAGAGAGCATAACCAGACAAGAGCATCACCCAACTGGCGAAGACCGTGCACTTTTAGTAGCTCGGTTACCGGTCGCGAACTTTCACACTTCTCAAATACGCGGTGGAGGGTTGTCGCGTTGCTCAGTCAGCCCATCTGACACCAGCTAACCACGAGAGACAATTGTGGCCGAGTGCCAAGAACCCAGATATATCTTATGTATGTATGTCAGGGTCTGAAATATGCAGCGAAACTAAGAACACAAGTGCAATGAAACCCTGCCTTCGTTCGGCAGGCGGAAGGTGGTGAATGGACATAATGCATTCTCGTAGTGTTATCCTCATGAACACCTCGTATGAAATATTGCAGATTAATGAAATGACTGCCCAGTTATGTGAAGCACTCGACAGTCTCGAGCAATAAGGAAGGCAGGGCTAATGTTGACCTAATTTTGTAACAACACCACACACTTTGAAAAGTACATACCACAAAGATCAGCTATATCAATTAATCAGTTAAACATGTTCTCTGCAGAAGAGCTAAGTAAGGCTAAGTGAAGCAATGTCAGTCAGCCTGCTACCAGACAGAAACTCCACTCCAAGATGCCTCATCCAGAATATCGTCCATCACAAAAGTGGACAGACGGTAATCCGACGCCTCTGTTGAGCACCTATCGAAGTGAAGAAGTTCAAGATCGCACTCCATGAATGAACAGTCTACAGACTGAACGGGCAGACTTGAATAAGTTGACACAATTTAATAAGACTCCATCGCGACGAAAACAGCTCCTTTAGGTCCAAAAATAAAACCGTTGACTGAGAAGAGGAGTACCGATGCTCCCATGGTAATCGCAGGGTGAAGATGCCATTGGTGCACTCGAGATCAGACGGGAAACTTGCCCGTTCCTCTCCTATACGGTTCCCTCTGTTTCAGAAGCTGCCGCAGTATGACCCATGAGCAGCTTGGAAGTGATGCATACAAGATCAATATTTCTGTGGTTGTCATGATGTCTTGGCACCTTTCAGTGTTGATAGGTGCCGACCGCAACAGCTCTTCAGTTTTCTATATGCAACGGAGGAATGTGGTCAGTTGAGACAATCGGCTTTCACTGCATTATCTGAAAAGTGCTGAAGAAAGAGGGTCCGAATTTGGGAATTTATTGAGTTTCGACATTTCAAACTTCAACGCCGCTTCGGTTTTTGTTGTAACTTGTTCAATCGTCCTACGAGCACGTAAACAGATAACGGAATAACGGTCAGTGGAACGGCGTATGACGTAACGACAGTCAACGGTAACGAACAACGGACTACGGAATATGCACGACTAGTTCGAAACTTCCCGGCCAACCCAACCACCCAAGGATAACGCATGAACGCAGAGAGAAGACTGGCCTCCGGACAGTTTCTTTATGTCACTCAATCCGAAGACAACACAGTCACAAACCAAACCATATTTAAAGGGTTTGTGACCAATCAGAAGACCAAATCAAAAATGGAACAAATGAGCCGAACAGTACAGTGGTGCACGTAGGCGGGATGTAGATGCATGAGCGTTCGGGCGCGTAGATAGGGTGCCAAAGATTTGGCACAAGGGTTGAAGGGCGAAGTGGCGCATGACCGTGCCAACTGTGAAGGTCACTCTCCAGTGTACTTTGTTGGCCTTTGACACAATGGTTTCGGGGAACTGGCGACTTCCCCGACAGTTTTCGATGGAGGGTCGTCCGAAACATCATGACTAATTATACCAAATCCATAGTATACAGCTGAATGAGTAGGCTTACGCAGGCTGAACTGTTTCCTGAGGTGCTCAGTCTATCTGTCACGTCGCTGCGACAAGCGGTAGATTTGTGAGCCATCTTTCCCACATATAGTCTCGCTAACACCATATCCAAGGCCAGCGCAACAAGGAATCAGGCAAAACAGCATCCGGCCATTCTCCGATAAAAATGCAATTTTCCATCTCCAGTTCGCTCGGAGACAAGTCTTACGCACCGTACACAGACCGTAAGTGGGTTTGTGCCTTAATTCACGGCAGTCTTTGTCATATCCGAATTCAGGAGGGATTAACCAACGTCCGTTAATCAGCCCTGCTGAATCCGCAGAAATCCACTTCTGGCACATCTGTGGTGCTCCCTTAGAATAGGCCTTTCCACAAAAAGTACGCACAGCTGTTGATGCTCCCGTCCAACGCTCAACTGGACTACAGCACTGCATTGACCCGGGCAGCTTGGTCTTCAGTGCCGTTTGGTAGGCGATACGCATAATCTCGTCCTTCAAATTTCAACTAAGTACTATGTGTTCACGGGCAGGCGATCTCTGGACAGACGAAAAAACGAAGGGGACACGAACAACGGCATGCTCCGAGTCAAGGTGGTAGCTCCAAAATGAACGGTGGTGTCACCAGCAGCGGTCTTGAGGAGAGGAAAGTAGCCAGCAGATGGGGAGCAAAACGAAAAGGAATGGACTAGCCCACCAGAGCAACCACAATTTCTGACACCTCCCAATCGTTCATGTCGTGAAAGGAAGTTCGCTGGAGAGACCCCAGCCAGAGTCTCCGACCCAAAGGTCTGGACTGCAGGGCAACAGGAAATAGGGGTTATTCGAAGAATCCCGCCCGGAAAAAAAATTCACGCGTGTCACTGAATTGGCAGTGAGAAGCTTAACTAGCCCAAGGGCACAGTGAATAGGACGGTGATTTCTGATTCCGGCCATTGCAGCGCACAGTCACCAAGGTTTCCATTCAGACAAGGCGACGCGAACCGTCAAAGTGAACGTACTGATCATCACACGGTGTGACGACCTGCGCACCTCTGTGACCTACTGCGATAAAATGAACGGTGTGGCGACCCTACCGACAGAGTCACTCACATCATCCAGGCCAACATGTAGAGGTCTGAAAAACTACAGTCTCGTGGTCCTCTAGGTGGCAGTTCCGGTATACTGCCGCACACCCACTGCGTTGCGTTGTGGGCTTTCGAGCCAAAGGCTTTGGTTGAGAACCCTAATCGTCCTTCTATCTAAGTCTGGGCGTCCTGGCAGTATCTCAGCCCACATTCAACCATGAATACTCGCATACATGCATCGGCCGCCTAGTAGCATAAGCCAGATAGTCCTATCTGCTGTACACAGCAGGGTGAATAGGCAAAACATGCTACTGCTGACCTCTCCCAACTGTCCTATCAAAATTAGCTCTCAGGCCCCTCCCGACACCCATTTCTAGGGATTAGTCTGCAGGTCCCAGATATAATCAACCGCAGTGACACTACGTCGGTAAGTCCTGTCACCTACCACCCAGCGTCAGGCATCCCTCGTTCCTTGGTTAGACCTAGAATGCGAATTAATATAGCTACTTTCAACGTTCGCATTGTAAATCAGATAGGTCAACATGCCACCCTCGCACGAACGTGAGGCTCGTTATATGCAGATGTCTGTTGTGTTTCAGAGAGTAGAATCCAGGACAGCAGTCAACGTATGAAACTAATGGCACCCGTACTGTCTACCTGATACTGGTTATACACTTCGGGTGACTCCATGGCTGCCGCTACTGGTCAGGCTGAAGTAAGTACAGTATTCAACACGACGGCCGCACTGGCAAACTGGATTCCTGTTAACAGCAGACTTTGTGTTGTTCGCTTGGCAGGTCCTATCAAGGCCAGTTCTAGACGCGGAACTTTCAGAAATCTTTTACGTATCTGCTTATGTTCCAGCTGACCGCAGTCAAGGACGTTTTTTGTTTGGATCTGACCGCTCTCCTCCGGTCGACACGTGGTTCTGATATAGTCGTTCTGGCCGGAGATATGAACGCCCAGGTCGGCCGACTTGGTGAGGCCGAGTCTCGTTTAGGTAGCAGGTTTGGGATAGTACCACATCGCTCGAGTGTAAGCCATTTCCAGTCAGCAGTAGTTTTAGATAGGTCTGGTCTTAGACAACCACATAGCTGTCACTTATGCATGGCGGGAATCCATTTAGGACTGTCGTTCATAATGGAACACACACTTGGATAGAAATCGTAGTTCGGTACGTTGTCGTTTCGTCCTTACTTTTGCTGGGTAACGACCCCACCAATCACAACGGTCAGCTGCTGAGAAACTGATTATACCGTCGGTAAAGCATAAGTGCTAAACCATCTTAGAAAGCAGGCTCAACAATTCTCATCCTGAAGATCCTAATAACTGCTGGATCGATACCTCACAGGCTATTCGTGAGGCAGGCACTGCAGCACGCAGCACGGGGGTTCACGGATCGAACAAACATTGGATCTCGGAGAAATTCCTGGATTTGCTAGAGGCCAGATGGAGTATTCCTTCCAGCAGTTCACACAATTCTACGAGATGTCCGCAGGAAAACGAAAGACGGCCTAAACGCTGATTGTGAGGCTTGTTTAGTGGAAAGAGTTGAAGAACTGGAAACCGTTTTGAGGAATGTCAGCACACTCCTCAAGCTTATCCGTGTTACTAGTCCTAGATGACCGTCTATCAGTAAGTCCATTAGCGAAGCGGATGGCAGATTCGTCTAAAATAAATCCGGAGCGTCACATCACTGGGGGAACACTGTGAGGGTCAATTCAGCTGACCTCCTGCTTCTACTATGTTACCGTCACAAAATTCCAGTGCAGCACTCTGGGTGACAACGGGTGGCACCAACAGCTAAGCAAGCGAGTAGTTGGTAGTGATTGACAATCGAGGTCTTTCTTCGGTTCTTACATTTACACAGACTTAGATGATTAGGCCATGCAATGAGGATGTCACCTGATCGTCTGCTATATCGAGCACCCTTTGCCGACGCTGCGGCCGACCGCGATGATATGCGAGATGGACAATTGATGAATTGGCCCAGAGAGATGAAGTCGTTCACCAGGGAGTTGGCTACCGTCGGTCGGGTTCGCCTCCCAAGTTGGGGACCTGACAACTCACAAATTCGGTGGCTGGAAATGTCAGGCGAGATAGCGGCTAATCGAACTCAGTGGTGTGAATGTTATCGTCGTCTGGTCGAGTTGTTTGAAATGAGTGCACTCGCTGACGAGGGGCAGTTAAAGTCGTAAGGAAGCTGTCTTGTTGATGACGACTTACTTCCACCTACAGTCCGGTTTTTTCTTTGCAAGGTGTGGGCATCCAGATGGTGAATGTCCGATTAGAGACGAAGCTATTTTAATTGTTTAAGTCACTCCACTCCCCTTCTTTTGACTCCTCTCTTCTTATACAGAGTTTGCTTTTTTCATGGTTGACAGTTAAACATAAATGAGAACCACTGATGTATTGCTGTCTATAGTGATGATAAGACCGTTTCTAAATGGATTGTGTAAACTTTCAATTTGATGTAAAAGCCTGCGATAAACGTTGACGGATGTTTAATTTTGTCGATCGGACTCTTCGATCACTCACCAGTAATCGAAAACAAGTCCCACCTGATCTGATCAAAATAGTGCTTTCCACATGATTACTGCATCACCATATCAGGATCATCGACTGGAGTAGACAAAAACTTTACTGTACCTTCCGAAAGACAGTAGGTTATTCATATTCCAACTGACGACTTAGTGTAGCTGAAAACTTGGGCATGGTAGTTTGGTCACACCCAATATGAGGCTAATCGCGCAACAGTCAACGTGATCTTCGCACTTCTTCCACGGTTCTAATGTAGGTTGCGCCAATTTTTTTCAACAAGGATGACACCGGTCTTATCCATGGAACGCTATTAATTCCAGCCTTTTATCACATCCAGCAACGTTGCTCGTTTTTCCATGACTGCAAGGATGTCAAAAATGTCGTGCATAAGAAAACCTTCAAGTGGTTTCCAAACCTCCATCTCAGAAAAAACACTGGTTACAAAGCCCCCTCTTTCACCCTTAATACACTGAACTAATGTAAATGAACTTAGTTTGTGGTGCACACAGCCATTAGTAAAACACGCTCTCCTTATAAGTTTGGCAATCGCCAGGTTAAAACTGATGCCACATCTCATAATTCTACAAGCTGAGCCACCTCACAACATGTAGCCTTGAACCCTCTCTAGGACATTTTGTCGATAGCGGTCAAGGAGTTTTAGCACTGCTAATTTGCCATCACACCTAAATCTCAATCCATCTCCCACAATTTTCACCTCATAAGCGAAGCAGCCGTTTGTGACATGCATTTTTCTAAAATCGACGGACGTGCGAACAGTTGGTCAAACGTTAGTAGGTAAACGCATTCCACAATGCTCAACGACGTATTCTTTCTGTATAACGGCGGATGGTTTATCGCGACATAGATTAAGCATTGAGACTTGGCTGGTAACAAGTTCAATCTGTGATGTTGTTGCATATTGACTTTCTTACGAAGTAGAAATATAACACTGAGTTAGGTCGATGGATAGGATCCATAATCTTGGGTCATTGTGATCAGTCTTGTAACGGCATCCATTTTGACAATGTGCCCTGATTATCAGAACACTCCCGTCGACACAGTAACCGGCTGCTTTAGGTGAAATTCGTTAAGCCCTCGTTATTGTCATGAGGACGTTTGCTGAAATATGATGACGTTTCTTTCATAAGTTTTCATATCACTTTTGCAATGAACAACCCACGACCTTGTGCTCATGTAGATTTCGGTTAGTTGTCAAAATTGGAACCCCATCTTATGAAACTCCTCTTTGTGGAACAATGGGATCGTTCCCACTGTTTTTATTCACACATGTCTATCTTCGCTTGGACGAGCTGTTTAATTTTTGTATTTACCGCTGTTGCTTACCCCAAAACGGAGATGACTGAACAATTTACTCGGATAATTCAGTCGGGTTTAATGTGAGGTCAGTGGCGTAATGGTCAACGTAATTGACTCGAGAAGGTGAACTGATGTTCAAGAGCCGGTCGTGACAAGGATAAACATTGCAGACGAGCTCTAACAAAAATGAAACTCGCGAACGGTTGTTGTTCTTGGGAGGGAGAGGATCGAAACCTTCGTCCGATCATGTAATCTACGGTCAGTCATGAATATTGCTCAATTTCTACCATCCATTCCTTTGACTACCTATGGCAAATAGTCTACTGGGGTCGCAAAGTACCCCGTTCCTAAGAAGTCGCTAAAGTCTGCCACTATCTGCACTGTTCAAATCTCCAATCAAAGTCAAAACTGAGATTGAAACAGCATTCTTATTTGGCATGACAGGCTCCAGTCACAGTCACGTATCTCGACCACTTGTTGCGATCATTTGCGTAGTGGTGTCAAATGTGTTCAGTCAAATTTCTATTGTTGTTCTTCAACAATCATTGCTTAGGCCGTACGCTCACTTAGATTGGATTAAATGTAATTTCTAAATAGCCTGACACGTGTATGTTCAGGTTCTGGTCTCCGGAATATGTCCCATAGAGATTGTTTCCTGTGAACAAAACTTTGTTAAGGGAATTAACTAATATCGACAGATACGAAATAAGATTCATAGGGCCAGCTGAAACGTTAGAGACAAGAGAAGGCTGGAAATGCTTACGTGAGCCTGAATCTGCGTAGGGCACGATAGAAGAAAAATGTGAACAGTACAATTGTTATGGTTTCAGAGATATGTCATAAAAAGACTACGAATCAGAAATCAGCGGGTAATCGCTGCCTATCAGGCATACAACAATTAGGCTGATAAACAAAGCAGACACCAGCTGACTATCGTCAACATTGGGGGGTCGAAAGTATTTTGAATCTGCCATAATGGGTTTGGTGTTCTGAACGCATGTACCAAGTCTGTTTTCGCAGTCAACTACCGACGAGGCAGTTACAACTGACCGCACCATGTAATTCCAGATTGACATACCAGGATGTCAAAATGGTGTTCTCTGTAGTTTTAGGAATTTACTCCTGGGGGCTGGAACTGACTGAAAATCCGGTAGATTAAGGTCCATTCCCCTCTTATATGGCGGTAGCGCATTGAGAACCGTCTGAGTTTGCGCAACCAATGTGAGTAGGGTAGAAAACGCAGTATTGTAATCCATTTTGTAGCCCTGTTTTATGCTTTCTTGATAACAGCCATCTTTAGCGAACTAAGGGTAATAAGCTTGGACATTTAACTCGAGGTGGGAAGGTGCCGGAGAACTGAATATAATAATGAAACAGTCTGAGTGGAACCGTCCAGACAATCTGGTAAGTGACCCAAATACCCATGTGGTTTTGTTGGCCATCTATACATTATTGGGAGACAGGCTAAAATAGCTTGAGGCAGCCAGACCCAAGTCACGCTCACACGCAGTTATGCACAGTGTTTTGCCCCTAAAAAATGATATGTGCAGCCTGGATGATGCGGTTGCAATACCTTGCATTCTTCTTCGTTATACGAGAGGTAGATATTGGTGAACCAGCAGCACAATATGTTAAATCATACTGTAGTTTCGTACTTCGAGTTACACTGTTCTTTATGAGCCTAATTTTAGTGTCATCAACGCATACTAGCGACGAGGAATTGAAAAACAATGGGATTTCGAGCACAGACAAAATAAGAAGCGGATTTTCTAGTACTAAACCTTGTGATACACCCCTGAACGCAAAGTAACAAGCCACAGAAGTAGAAGATTCTCCATGTCAATGTTACAAGGTTTCAAGGAGGGCGCTCGATTATCCAATCGGTCGAATGGCTTATATATATGTAAAAACCACATCAGCCGGTCTACCTTAATTAGCCGTCCTTGTCCAAGTTTCACAAGCAATAATTCAGTTAGCATCACGATAATTCATTTCGAGACCCGCATTGACTTTCAGGGTACAGTAGGAATTAAATGGACCGCTTAATTAAAGCTTCAGGCTTCTCAAACCCNCCATCTTCCAACCCCCAACCTGGAGGACCAGGAAACTGTGGTTAGTCAGACCTCTATTTGTTGGCCTACCTGGTATGAGTAACTCTGTCCAGTTTAGCCCAAAAGGTCATCGAGATACGCAAGCCGTCACACCACATCAAGATCCAGTCTCATCGTTACGGGACAGTTAAGCATAAGTGAGAACCACTGATGCATTGCTGTTTAAGATTATGATGACTGACTGTCTCAATTTTCTTTCCTATGTAATGCTCTGAAGTGATTCACCAATATGGCAGTGGATGCAATATCAGGAAAGGCCGACGGTTGCTCACTTCAGTCTCCAAAGAAGATTGTATGTCTTGGTTTACGGAGCTAAACCTTGGCATAAAAAAATATCACTGAGATTCACGTTATAATCGAATACGCATACGAGGTAAGTGCAAAAATAACAATGGAACCAGTGGAATCTCCACAGACACTCTGTCCTCCAAGCGTCAAACCGCATTCGAACTTTATCAACATTCTAGAACTGTTAACTAAAAACACATGGTGACGGATGATGAGCAAAATCTTCAGAGATGTAAAGATGCTTATCTGCGACACTCTCAAAGTGGGAGATATCGCTTCTTAGAGGGCGACGTGATAGTGGAAAAGTGGACGAAAGAGGGTCAGCAAAGGACCGTGCAAATAAAAGGACTTGGTCGATGTGTGCCATGCCAATCGAAAGTAATACCGACGAGGAGTTCAAAACAGAGTGCTCCTACGTTGAGGGCAGCATCCCAAGTGTCCCACATGTGATCGGTACACAGCTAACAGTGAACATAACGTACAAGATCCGTAGAATTTTAACGTTTATCACTGCGAAGAATAACCCCGCTAATACAGTGCTAACTGAACGTGTTCATGCAAACTTCAATATCAGCAGATGAAAATAAGATCGAGCCAATTTGACACACATTCAACTGCCCGGATCATGACGCAACGAATAAATTGAGGAGATGCAAGTGCAACGACAAAATGAACAAAACTAACTTTGAACTCGCGCAGTGCTTTACCGGATTCGCGGCGTTTGAGTTCATGGCTGACAGCGTTCATCTTCTCTTCCTCCAGTTGTTTACGGCGCCTTTCTTCAATAAGTTGATAGGCTCGACTCACACGATCCTCAAGACCGGATGGATCGTTAGAGTGAACCACCTTGGCCGATGCAACATCAGCTGATGGGTTGGTGGACGAGGGGCAAATATCGCGTGCTGGGTAGTTTTCGGTCGAATTCGGCAACTGACAAGATGTAGAAGGTTGACTATCGTTCGAGAGGACAAACGGTTGTGGCTCTTCAGCAGAACCCCCAAATGAAAAAAGTGAAAATTAAGTAGAGGGCGGACATCAGATACAGATGAGACATAAAGGTCGTGAGGACTGTTACTATGAAAATCCGGACAAACCTAAGTACAAAGACACGTCATTGGTTTATCCAAACAGGGCAGGTTACCATATCGAGCAACTCCTAATCATATGCACCAGAACGCTAAGTAACCACCGTCAAAAGACGAAAAAGTAAACAAAACCGACAAACTTGATAGTTTTACGAAAAAGAAACCGATGTCAGAAACCTACAGGTAATCTACTGTTAAATGCTATAGCTATCCTTTAACTGTAAACCACAAGCACGTGTCATAAGCATCAACATCCAGTTACCAACAATGCCTGTCTCCTGAGTTCAAATGACCTACGGCAGAACAGAAAACTCCAAATAGTTCCTAACCTGCTACGCTACTCCGATTTACGTGGTTGGAGATCCAGAGTATCAGTTCACTTTTCTCCATTGATCCCAACTTGACGTCGACCACTTTGCCAGATGGGGCGATTAGATAGATGCAAGGAACTGTCAATAAAGCATAAACAGCAGAAAACTGTGCTGCCGCCTCAGAGTTTGCATCCAGACGAAGACCTTCAAAAAAACGCAATAAAGCCTATGAAAAAAAGCTACAGATCGGGATATATACTGATTACCGCTCGCATGTTAGCATAGCATCATACAGGTGTGACTTTAGAGAATTATGCAAAAAGGTATCCGAACTCGTTTTCGATCGTTTTCATCGGGCTCATATGATTACACGAAATGTACGCGACTTATATAAGGAACAATAAAAAAAGTCAGACATATCAGTTAGGAGAAACACCATGGTCGAACAGAAGGAGGTAGTGATATGGATGAGGAACTACACAAGTGTCAGTCATAGCTAACAGTGTCAAACAGCTCATGGTTGATAGGGTTTCAAGGGGTTTTGAGATGGATGGCAAACGGATGCGAAACGTTTGTGTGGACTGTTACCGCGCAGAGTCATTAGTCTGACTGAGGTGGTCACAACTACTGATAACAGTAGCAATCTGACTGATTTAGGATAGGCCAGGAGAACCTTGTAATCGATTCGGATAACGTCGTTTGGTTTAATTCGATAGCTAGTAGAAACCACTTGGGAACTGATTACGATCGAAATAGGCTCGGTCAAACCATTACAGAGATTTCTGGAGATGTTCGCGAGTCCTTTCACATAACCGTCTCATGGTTCTCCCAAAGTAACCGGCTTGACAACCACAGATGAGAGAATGAATACCAAAAATCGAAGAGAACCTAGACGAACAATTCTGAAGATGTGGCGGCAGTTCTGGGTAGGCAACCTTAATTATGATTAATTACCTCATTGGTAACTTCAACCGTGCATGATAGACAGATAGAAGCAACCATTTTCTCAGTTGTCCGAATTAATTTACGCTTCATGTTGGCAAGCAGTTTCATCAGCGAATCTATCGAGGCAACCATTACCAAAAAGCGATTATGAGCACTCTATTTTATTCTGGAGTTTAAGGGTCTCTAGTTTGGCCACAAATATTTGCGAGTAGCTGGCCTAGAGGTGAACCTAATACTACCCCATTTTTCTGTCTTCAGAGCTCCTCAGTAAATTCAAAATGAAGACTGATCGTGTAAAACAACAAGAATACTTGTGATTATTCACAGTCATGTCTACTTCAACTTGAGCGTTTCGCGATATGAACGCGGAGGAAGTCGACAGTCATTTAGATGGTACGGTAACGGATAGAACAGTCACATCCAAGGAAATCATGTGGTTCTTGATAATGGCTGAATCGGGCGAGCCGAAAAAGTCAGGGGTGTCCTCCAAACTAAACAGATTCAGTCGTGTTTCCATCGGTTCCAATACCTCCACTAGCCACTGAGCCACAGGGTGACATGGGGAGGTGTGCAACCCCTCACGGGTATTGATGGCATTTCATCATACGAGAAGCTACGAACATGGAGTAACCGCCCTCGTGGGTCTGATACACCCGAACGTTCGTGCATCAACAAAGTCTGGATTTTCCAGTTAACGGAGCAATTTGAACCTTTTCTCAATCGTTATTGTTTCGTATTCATCCGGTCTTAGAAACTGTGAATTAACTGATAAAATGGACGAAGTTTTGCTAGTGCAGTCGTTTTCTAGTAGAGCTATTCCAACCGTTTTTTCACGTTTTGTGATTCGGGTATTCTGTCGGCCTGAGACAAGTGGTGCTCACCCGCATGCACCAACCATACTATCTCCTTTCATCAGACTGTTGTTTGTCACACATTGTAATAAATTTGCTAATCTGTGACTTGCTTCACTGTCTCACGTACGAATCGCGCGGACTTCGTGTAGTTGTATAGGCCCACGGATTACTGGAAGCAGCTGTTTGCAAAACTGATCTCCAGCGAATTTTATAGGAATGTGAATGGGGTGTGTGGCTTCAGTTTCTACTAAGAAGCGGTTAACATACGGTCATGAGCGCTACCCAAACTTGACCAACAGCCAATGACCGCCACCAAACAAACAGATCTCGAGTTGACCCGTATGGAAGGCATCAGGGCTCGGGAGGCCGGTGATTCTGACACTAGTTCACATAATGAGATTGTTGGGAAAAGCACTTTTTCCCAAAAAAACTCGCTACATTTCCCAAGGGAAATAGATGCTTCGATTTTGAGAACTCCAATGCCCGCCATCATTCTGGAAGATTCGAGTTCGCGCGCTTGCTTCTGATTGGCCTGTTCAGTGTCCTAGGACCAAGGCCACCGAAAACCTATAAATACAGCCGTTTTGAGCCACTGTTTTGCCTTCGGGCTGAGCAGCAAATAAAGCTCGTTTGAAGGCCGTCTTTTTCCTTTCTTGTTGGGGGGTTCAAAGTTGCGAGAGTTGGGTCCGAGTACTTGCGTTCCGATTATTCGTATCGTTTGCGATATCGTTGCGTTGCATTCGTGATTGAGGTACTGCTCGCGGTCTTCCTGTCCGTTCTTGCCTTCCGCTCTCAGGGTGTCGTAACAGAGATTGACAAATAAGAGAACGAAAATCACGCAATAATCGAAAGGTCAATTATCTTGTGAATGCCGGCATACCATTGGTTGCAACATCTTACCACGTCCGAGAACGTATTCAGCCAGCAACGTGGATGGTTCAACACTCTTCAACTTGGCCAGCGAAGACTATCAAGTTTACTGAGCAAAGAGGCCAACATACTCACAGTTTGTGACCACGTCATCACATGGTCAACTTGAGAACTTTTCCTATCACCAGCGAGCGCACTGAACAATGCGCGGTAAGGCGATCACTCAGTCGGCACACGGAGTACAGAGTACACAGATTGTGAAGCCTCCCTACTTCAATTACCAATCGGGAGCTCCGAATATGTATCGACGAACTGACATGACGCCTTCATAATCAGCCCATTTGACGGGGGTCAACTGGTGAAGACAACAATGATGGAACATCTAGAGCCCACATGTATCTCTCGTGCCAATATACCACACCCTTGTTCCGCACGACGAAGCTGAAAGCAAACAGTCACTGTACACGCCCCCTTTAACGAACAGTCGGAAGTCTTTATAACCTTACAAGCGATGTAGGTTAATGAACACACCACGCGTTCTCGGTAGTTTCATGGACACTTCATTAGCATTACTAGAAGCTGATGAGAAAAAATCATCCAGAAGGACAGAGAGTACTTGCAGGCTCCGAGTATATTAAAACATGGTTTGTTCCGAGTAGCAAGCTGAGCGATATTCCGTACATGCACGACATTGCTCTACACAGTTCACTCACAGACAACATGCAGACCATTTTGAACCCGTTAAATGATGTTGTGGCGAAAAGGCGTTCAGTAAAGCACAATGTTTGTCGTGTAACTCGTTAGTTGCCAAGTCACATGTGCACCCACGTTTATGGATTGAAGAACCGGTCCACAACACAGTCCCGGTCTCTGCTCACACATCATATGCCGGTTTGTGTTTGACCGACGCCTTCTGATGGGTGCTTTTCGTTTGCCATTCCTCGTCCGTTGGTCCGATCTCGCTGAGCCAGTGTTGCCAGCATTGTACGCAATCCGCTCGCTGTGGGCATTCGGATGTACCTTGCCGCCACGTTGAGTAATTCCACTGGAAATTGGCATACTCGCATCTCCGATTCGACAGTCCACCAACCTGGCATTTTCTTTGCAAATTAAAAGCATAGAAAGGTTACGAGACCAAGTTGTCCCTGCTCCTATCTACCATCGTCAGCACCGTTCAAGCCTGTTGGTCGCCGCACCCACAGGGGTGGTGTCACCCCCATGTCATGAACTCTATGTGTCGACGGAGTATCGGCCGCACCGCTCGTTCCCCACGGTGGCTGCTGATGATTAAATGGAACTGCAAAGTGGCTAGAAAATGATGAGATACGGGCTGTGTGTAAGCCTCGATCATCTGAGCACAATTGGTTGAAGAACTCACGACCATCCACATATCTGGTTGAAGACGCTCTCAGACACAGCAGTGACGCCTTAGTAGTGGGTCAGTATCTGTGACGCTTTGCTCACATATTCCCATCGTCCTTCCGAAATTTTTACTCCCGAATGTGTTCTTGTTCATTCGCCGGCTACTTTGTGAATTAAGCTCAGAGTCAACGGCGGCCCGTCATATTACCACGAATACGGCTGAAAGCTGCAAACATATGTATGCTGGAAAGTAGATGAGGCGATCAAGTCTTAAGCCATGTGTAGGTAAAAGTCAAGGTTGTTGTATAACAGGCAGTTTCGTTGTGAGTAGTATACTACTCATAAGCAGTGTATTACCCACAGGCGACATTCAAGAACAAAAGGACTAGCCCCGAACACGACGGACAACAAGAGACTATCGGAACAGTGTGTACATGCTGTGTGAGAACTTTCACCAAGGCGAATGACCACGTGCTGTCATCCAATGTATGTGAGTGCATGTCTGTCATGCAAATGAGTGTGCGCGATTGTGGTTTAGTTTTTGACATGACCTGTACGGAAGCTTGTGCAATAAACCAACTTCCTGGCCAAGCGTCTTTTGCGGACATAACAACTGGTGCCGTGAGGAACGCAAGGATGAAGATACCCTGGCCACAGCCGATCGAAGATGGAGACGTCCGGACGTTCCTGGAGGACTTGGAGGACGTGGCCGAAGTGGTCGGAGTCAAGACCGACCGTGGGAAGCTGGCTGCCCTGCGGACGCTGGTGAAGAGCAGGGCGAAGGCGGTGCTGGACGCAGCGCGAAGAGGCCCTGCGAAGATGGAGTGGGCCGCTGCGAAGGAGACGCTGGTGGCTGCGTTTGACAGCCCGGCCGACCGCCAGGAGGCCATGCGGCGGTTCAAGGCGGCCAGGCTTGGACAAGGAGCGGACCCGTCCGTGTTTGCCACCACTCTGCAAGGTTTGCTGGACAGGGCTCTGCCAGGATTGGATCAAGAATCACGACGGCAGTTGTTAACGGAGCAGTTTATTGAAGGTCTCCCGATGGAGGTTCGCGACCAAGTCCGTATTGCCCATGTCGCCCGGCCGATGGACCTTGACGATCTGGCGAAGGTGACACGGGAGTTGGCAGTAATGTCCGTGGCCTCAGTGGATTCAAACAGCAATACGGACAAGAAGACATTGGAGGTAATGCAGAAGGCAATGGAGCAACTCGCAGCGGATGTAGCTGCCCTGAAAACAGCAGCACGGAAGAACGATCAACCAGGAGGCTGCTTCATCTGTGGAAAAAAAGGACATTGGAAGAAGGATTGCCCAATCCGGCGGTCTCAGAGGTCTAAAAATAAAGTGTTTCGTGATTGTTCTTTTTGTTGGGCGGGTCGACTAGTAATGGGAGCGATTGAGAAGGGGGCCGTACATACAAGGGTTGAAGTTGATGGAGAGGTAGAACAGTGTTTAGTCGATACAGGGGCAGCTATTTCGTTGATTGCTCGTGCCGAAAAGCAAAACCTAGAACCGACATCCATGATGATCAAGACGGTTGGAGGTCATAGTCTACTGGTTGACGGTGTGAAAGAATGTGGGGTACGTATCGGCGGCCATATCGTAAAGCACCGTTTCATTGTGTCCCCAGAAACCAGGCAAACGATACTCGGAGCCGATTTCCTCGCTGCAACAGATGCCGTGATTGACTTGAAGCTCAAGAAGTTGTCAACCAAGTATGGCTCCCTGACGCTCATAGGACAGCGAAAGGATAGCGTCAACCAAGTACGCAAGGTTAAAACCCCCAGTTGCACAGCCCCCCTGCTCCAGTCCACGGTCGAGAAATACGCGGAAGTATTTACGACTGACGATGATCCGTACGGATTTTGCAACTGGATTGCCCATGAAATACCAACAACCGGAACATTTCGACCTCACGGGCCCCGCAGGATACCGGTTCATCTTGAGGAGGAATTGAGGAGACAAATACAGAACATGCTGAGCGAGGATGTTATCGAAGAAGCCAACAGTCCGTACAACTCGCCTGTTCTCCTGGTGAAGAAGTCCAACGGGAAGTACCGCTTTTGTGTGGATTTTAGACGGCTGAATGAGGTAACACAGAATACAGTCGTACCAATACCGTCCGTCGCTGATATTTTTGACAAGCTACAGCAGGCGAAATTGTTCACAGTTTTGGACTTACGCTCCGGATACTGGCAAGTACCAATTAAACCCACAGATCGTGAGAAGACCGCATTCACGGTAGGCGAAAAACAGTATCAGTTCAAGCGCATGCCGTTCGGCCTATCCGGGGCACCTTTCACATTTCGGCGCCTGATGGTTCAGCTGGTAAAACGACTGGATAATGTGGCGGTATACGGAGATGATATCGTAATATACAGCAACACGGAATCGGAACATGCTGCCCATATAGATGCTGTCTTGAATCGCATTAAGAACTCAGGACTGCGGATCAATGCTGATAAGTCACAGCTCGGACGATCATCGGTGGTGTTACTGGGACACAAGGTGGGTCAAGGCGAAATCAAGCCTCTCCCGGAGAAAATACTGACAATTAGAGAAGCCATGGCTCCGAATTCCAAACGAACCCTGAGACAATTTTTGGGTCAAGCGGGGTACTACAGTCGGTTCGTGAAAAATTTTCACTCCATTGCATTGCCATTGTACGAACTCCTTCGAAAAGACAAGAAATTTGAATGGACCGACGATGCCCAGAGGGCGTTCAAGCGAGTGCAACAAGCGATGAACGAGCAACAACTGACGTTGAAACTACCGAACACAAAAGAAACGTTCATCGTAGCAACAGATGCCAGTGACCGTGGCATTGGGGCAGTACTCAAGCAAAAGGAAGGAGTAATCGAGTATGCCAGCAGAGTCCTGACTCCAACGGAGCAGAAATATTCGACTATTGAAAAGGAATGTTTGGCAATCGTCTGGGCACTGGACAAGTGGAGGCCATACCTGTTGGGTCAACAGTTCCACGTGGAGACGGATCACAAACCCCTGGAATGGATCATGACTGCGAGGGACCCGAGAGGCAAATTAGCCCGATGGGCATTACGTTTACAGGAATATGACTTCACGATCAACCATGTGCCTGGTTTGAGCAATTGCGTCGCGGATTTTCTTTCTCGACCACAAGTAGACGACGAACTCCCCAAAGTGACCGTTGGAGTCAACGGCTTAATAATGGAGCAGGACCCACAAACGCTAGTACGCCTACAACGTCAAGATAAGGTCCTCCGGAAAGTGATTGAAGCTCTGGCAAGAGGCGTGAGAATCCCCACAAATACTAAGGATGAGGAGCTGAAAATAATCGCATCCCAATGGAAAAGAGTTGGCTTAAACAGTGCAGGCGTATTGACATGGCAGCGTGGCGTTGGGCACCCGTGCGTGGTAGTCATCCCGAGACAACTGAGGAGGAAAGTGGTGGCAGACTGCCATGAAATGGCACACACCGGATGCACTAGGACGTATGATCTGTTGCAACAAAGAGCATATTGGCCGAAAATGAAAGAGGATGTGACAACTTACGTGCTTGCATGCCAACAGTGTCAGTTACTGAAAAGCGACAATCGGGGAGCCCAACAGCCCTTACAACCAATACCAGTCTCCGAAATCGGTGAACTCTGGTCTATGGATCTTATGGGCCCATTTCCACTGAGCGCCCGCGGTAACCAGTACGTTCTGGTCATGACGGAACACTTTACCCGTTGGATCGAAGCGACTGGCGTTCCGGATCAGAAAGCATCTACGGTGGGAGATATGGTGATGAAGCACATTGTAGCAAACCACGGTGTACCAAAGGCGATCTTGACGGATCAGGGACCATGCTTCGAAAGCGATGAGTTTCGAACACGCATGCAACAACTGGGAATCAAGCGCATCCGAACGACGCCGTATCACCCACAAACGAATGGCCTAACTGAGCGTAACAACCGAACGGTCAAAGAATGGTTATCAGCCAAAGGAGGAGACTGGGAGTCTGCGTTGCCACTAGTGTTATTGGCCTACCGGGCGTCTGTGCAGGCGAGCACGAAGAAATCTCCATTTCAATTGATGTACGGTAGAACCCCTCGACTTCCGGTGGATCAGGACATTGGGGTATGGCCAGAGTGCATTGATTCCACTAAAGAATTGGTAACCGAAAGAGAAAGAGCCCAACGAAATCTGAAAGCATCGCAAGCACGCACAAAGGAGAAATCCGCAAGGCAACGGTTCGGCAAGACTAGAATGTTCAACCTAGGAGAACGGGTGAAATATCGAGACCATCGGAACACCGGTGCCAGCGGGCCAGGATCAAGAAAACTTTTGCCTAAATGGAAAGGTCCGTATTTGGTAATATCCAGACGGGCCCAGTATGGACGATCAAGAAGGACGGCGAGACGAAACGACTGCACGCCAGTGAGTTAGCAACATGGCACGAGATGTCGGCGCGATGAACCAGAAGATCAATCCGGGAGGAAACACCGCGTCGATCGGAGAGGATTCGTCGACAAATGCAAAGGAACCAAGGAACCTCAGAAGGGGGATGAGTGTTATACAACAGGCAGTTTCGTTGAGTAGTATACTACTCACAAGCAGTGTATTACCCACAGGCGACATTCAAGAACAAAAGGACTAGCCCCGAACACGACGGACAACAAGAGACTATCGGAACAGTGTGTACATGCTGTGTGAGAACTTTCACCAAGGCGAATGACCACGTGCTGTCATCCAATGTATGTGAGTGCATGTCTGCCATGCAAATGAGTGTGCGCGATTGTGGTTTAGTTTTTGACATGACCTGTACGAAAGTTTGTGCAATAAGCCAACTTCCTGGCCAAGCGTCTTTTGAGGACACAACAGGTGGGATCAGTGTCAACCCAACCCCGTAGCAAGACTTCACATTTACAAAGTGTGAGAAGTAGGCAATACAAGTCCGCCGCATCATACGACGGACTTAAGATGGCATGTACGTAGTCAGGAGAAATAAGTGAAGTGATGTGGTTCCAGTACTTATTATCAATCAGTATATCTGCAGAACATCCACCCTAAAGTCCTCCAAATGCCCGAATGAAATTTCCACAACAGCACACTACGTAGCTGAACTAAAAGTAAAGGATCGGACACCTCTTCAAAAGGTCACCTTGAGTAGGAAACGCTCGAAATTAACGCTCATAATAGGTCATTCTGCAATAAGAACCCGTATACAATGATTCAAACAAGTTGACATATTTCATTGAAACACCTCTACAAGAGGCAGTCCCAGGGAGAAAGATAATAATTCAGTCGATGGCAGCTATTCAGGACAAAAATACGGCTACCGTAGCCTGAGAAAGAAAATTCCCGTGATATGGCGTATGTAGCAAGGTAAAACTGTTGATGCTACATCCATGACTACATCAGAAATTTCTCTTTACATGGTACTTGACTTCTTTAGTGTCTTAGAAGTTGCCGCGTTACAAGAATTGTAAGTCTGTGATAGTTGTATTTGATGATCACATGAACAGAGGAATGAATATTGGCGAGCGCCATTCAGCAGGCACTTCGGTTTCCGTATGAAACAAAGTGTAGTCAATGCAGGCAGCGACCTATCACCGCCAAACCTAAAAACAGCTGTAGAGGGAAGGTCGGATATAAGGGTGTTATAATATTTTGTGTTATTTGTTTCATCCTTGAGTTGGTAAACCATTTACGTTTTCCATTTCAGCTGTCATACGCCAATTGTTAAACGAATAAAGCCTATCATACGGGCCCCCTGCTCTTCTCTTTCTGACTCAAGATTGACCGTATGTGCCGTCGAATCTGATTATTCATAACAATTTATTCGTCTAACAATTACGTGATGGAACGGACCCTACGCCCTGAGAGGTATGGCATCGACCCCAACGCAGCTGACGCTTCTAAAGAATGGAATAACTGGTTCTGGACTTTCACTAATTTCTTGTCTACTGACAGTCTTCATCCCAACAAATTGACTACGTTGATAAACTACATCTTGTCCTCGGTCTATGAGTATATCTCCGAATGCGATAGTTATGATGATGCGGTCTCCATACTACGGGACCTACATATGAAACCCAAGAATGAAGTATTCGCTCGACAACTGTCAGCGACCTGTAGACAAGAAGGTGGGCAGACGCTGGACCAATCTGCACAAAGATTGAGGTCGCTTGCGAAAGAATGTAACTTTAAAGCCACTACAGCCGAGCAGAATGGAGACGATGCAATCCGAGACGCTTTCATAAATGGTCTGCTGTATAGCCAGATTCGACAGAGACTGTTGGAACAAAGAGTGTTGAATTTTCAGGCTGCTTTCGATCAGGCCAGATCACTTGAATTGGCAGAAAAACTGTCTCAAATATACCAGTCCACTCCGACTAACACATACGCGGCTGCAACCGAGGTCTCAGAAAACTCGCACAACCCTACCAGAATGCCTGATGTGGCAGCCTCCAGCTCATCGACTGGCAAACGTTTATTCTGTGGGTATGACAAACACCTCCGTTCGAAGTGCCGTGCTAGAGATGCGTTATGTAATGGGTGTGGAGAAAAGGGGCACTTTCAAAAGGTCTGTCTGATGTCCCGGAACCGACAACCCTGCTCTTCTATCACTCGACCGTCCATTTCGACTGCCACATCAGCGGCGGCTCCGGAGTGTCTTTCGAATGCTGTACTTGATCTCGAAGTTAACGGAACTCGCTTACAAGCTTTGATAGATACTGGCAGTTCTGAAAGTTATGTAGCGTCTAAGTGTGGTGTTGCAGAATGATTAGAAGTTTCACAAATCTCGTAGCAAGATAACAATGGCCTCTACCACTCCGTCGAGTGACATGCGAGTCCATGTCCTGACGTCGATCAGATGCAAAGATGCTGTATATGAGGCATTTATGTGCAGTCGTTCTTCTTCGTCACGATTTTCTTAAACTTCATAAAAGTAATGAAATCCCATTCGGTGGGCCAAAACCACCATTTTCACTCTGTTCATTGACCCCAGCTCACATCGAACCTCTTCGTCTTTTCCAAAACCTGATGCGAAACTTTAGACCCATTGCAACAAGATCCAGAAGGCACAGTCCAGCTGACGAAAAGTTTATACGCGATGAAATTCGCAGTTTGCTTGCTGAAGGAATTATCGAGCTTTCCTCCTCCCCTTGGACAGCTCAAGTCTTGGTAGTCGCTAACGACGAGCACAAGAGAAGAATGGTAGTTGACTACAGTCAAACAATTAACAAATATACCCTCTTGGATGCATATTTTCTCCCAAAAATTGACGAAATGACTGAACGCATCGCCATGTACGACACCTATAGCACTCTGGGTTTAAAGAGTGCTTATCATCAGATCCCTTTTCGAGAAGAAAAGCCTTTTACGGCTTTTGAGGCATGCGGACGTTTATATCAGTTTTGTCGGATTCCGTTTGGCGTGACGAATGGCGTCGTTTGCTTTCAACGGACTACTGACAATATAATAGCACGCGAACAACTGAAAGACATCTTTGTTTACGCTGACAATATTACAGTACGTGGAACCAACTCCGTTGAAAATCTTCGAAAGTTCCTAGACGTGACCAGAAAATATGGATTGTCTTTCAATGAATCGAAGAGCATCATCGCCGCCAAACAAATCAAACTTCTTGGTTATGAGGTAGCCAAGAACAGTATTAAAACGGATCCTGATCGCCTGAAACCTCTGCGACAATTAGCCCCTCCCCTTAACTTGAAATCTCAGCAACGAATAGTGGGATTATTCGCTTACTACTCACGGTGGATATCTCACTTCTCCGATAAAATTCACAAAATTGTGCACAATACCACCTTACCCCTACCCACTGAAGTTAGAGGAGCCTTCGAGGCTCTGAAAGGTGTTATGCAAAGCTGCTGTTTCTACTATTCAGTACGATACCCCTTTGATTGTCGAGACAGACACCTCTGATGTGGCGACCGCAGCCACTCTGAATCAAAATGGTCGACCGGCAGCCTTCTTCTCACGTAGTCTGTCGTCCAGTGAGCTGCACCATTCTGCCGTAGAAAAGGAAGCGTATGCTGTCGTGGAATCCATACGCAAATGGAAACACTTTCTACTTCGCAACCATTTTAAGCTTGTTACTGACCAACGTTCCGTCGCCTTCATCTACGGCAATCACCACAGAGGGAAGGTTAAAAACGATAAAATTGAACGTTGGAAACTGGAACTGTCGCCATTCAAGTTCGATGTTGTATATCGACCTGGTAAAGATAACCGAGCGGCAGATGCACTCTCGCGAAATTGTTGCGGGGCTCTGACAAATACGGACTTGAAAGAACTACACGAATCGCTTTGTCATCCCGACATTTCTCGTTTGATGCAGTTTGTCCGCACCAGAAACCTCCCCTTTTCTGTGGAAGAAGTTCGAGACGTTGTTGCCAAATGTTCAATATGCTGTGAAATCAAACCTCGTTTTTTCTCGAAAGCTCGAGGTGAGCTCATAAAAGCCACACAACCATTCGAAAGACTGTCGATTGATTTTAAGGGTCTCCTTCCATCAGTAACTCGCAATCGTTATTTATTAACAATTATTGATGAATATTCTCGATTTCCTTTTGCTTTTGCATGTCCTGATCAGACTAGTGAGACCGTTATTAAATGTTTTTCAGTTGTTCTTGTTGTTTGGTACTTCGGCGTACACTCATTCTGATCGTGGATAGTCGTTCATGTCGTCAAATGTTCAACAGTTTCTTCATGAAAGGGGAGTCGCGACAAGTAGAACAACACCACACAACCCCCCAGGGTAACGGGCAAGTAGAGCGTTTGAATGAAACGCTTTGGAAAACTGTATTGCTCGCCCTGAAATCTCGCAACTTGGCCATCAATCAATGGGAATTTGTTCTTCTTGATGCTTTGCACACCGTCAGATCACTCTTATGTACCACAACTAATGCCACACCACATGAAAGATTATTCCTCTATAACCGAAGGTCGACCTCCGGAACAACCCTCCCGATGTGGCTCACTAAACCGGTGTTGTTTAAGACAGTCTAATTATGACCCACTCGTCGAAGAAGCTGAATTGCTTCAGTGCAATCCACAGTACGCGTACGTTCGCTTTCCTAATGGCATGGAGGGAACAGTTTCTGTTCACCAACTGGCCCCAAAGGAGAAGTCATGTCTGAGACCCCTTTGCAAGGGTTGTCGACACCTTCGATCGAACAGACCTCACCTGTACCCACTGATTGCGTCCCTATCACAGAGCAGCATAACAGCATTCCCTCAGCTGACATACACAACACTGAAGAATATGATTCCCCCAAGAACGATCACTCACGTAATCTTGAAACGTTAATCAAACAACATCCATACTATCTGAGAAACAGAGACACATAAACCAATTGCATATTGACGCTCACTGCCATATATTGTTTCATCGATCAGTGTATGCATGTTCAATTATTCCCCCTGTAACCTACTATTTTTGTCTGCTCACATTTCTTGGTTGGGGAGAATGTTATAATATTTCGTGTTATTTGTTTCATCCTTGAGTTGGTAAACCATTTACGTTTTCCATTTCAGCTGTCATACGCCAATTGTTAAACGAATAAAGCCTATCATACGGGCCCCCTGCTCTTCTCTTTCCGACTCAAGATTGATCATTTGTGCCGTCGAATCTGATTATCCATAACAAAGGGTCCTTTGCGTTGCAATAACCTGAGCTCCAAGGACACATCGGATTCCGATAGGGCATCGTCTGAAATGGTATGAATAAATACACCAGCCCCATCGCCTACAGCTGTGTCAACTGAGTCCGGTCAGCAGAATTGCAATTCCAAGAGACCAATCCACCTGTCAAGCTGCGGCCTAGGTGGTTTGACGGTCAACGCCGATTCATTTTACACTTGACAGCACATGATCTCTGAGCCGACGATCAAGCAAAGAAAGCACAAGTGGGGACACGGTGTCATTCAACGCGATTACATAAAAAACAACCGTCCTTAACGGTGACGTTATCAGTAACGGACAACATGACCAACCAAGGTTTTTATAACGTTCACCAGAGGAATACTGAAGAACGCAACAAATTTCCGCGACAGCGAAATTACACGACAAACACTCGCAGTAGAAACAAAACAAACAAACAAACAAACAACAATGATCACTGCGTGAGAGAAGTGTAAACTTCGATTCGTTCTGAGTTCCAGGTGAGTTCCAACAGCAAAACGGAACCAGGCGAAGAGTTATAGATTGGAGCGGCAAGCAAGAAAGACCGTTACATAAAGGGAGCGGAAACGAATGAAACTGCAATTGTATGATCTCAATCATGAGTTAGGCCCGACCTATACTGCTACCTTGGCGAGGTGGTCAGGATGGTGTACTGTTTTGATCCGGCGGGATATGCTCACTAGGACTCCGGTCCTTCCAGGTGCAACCTTGTCAGCTAGGCCGAAGGGGAGCAGTCAGA
>QNGE01003378.1:49741-78754 GCA_008508345.1 Paragonimus westermani | reverse complement strand
ATTGTTTGTGTTGTGAGTATTCATGGTTGTGTGTGGGCTGAGATACTGCCAGGACGCCCAGACCTAGACAGGAGAACGATTAGGGTTCTCAACCAAAGCCTTTGGCTCAATAGCCTGTACCGCAAAGCAGCGGGTGGGTGGCGGTGTACTAGAAATGGTACGTTTTTCGGGAAGAGATGTCAAGCGTCTTCCAACCCCGAACCTGGAGGACCAGGAGACTGTGGTTTGTCAGACCTCTACTTGTAGGCCTGCCTTGTATGAGTAACTCTGTCTAGTGTAGCCCAAAAGGTCATTGAGATGCGCAAGCCGTCACACCGCGTCAAGGTCCAGTCTCACCGTGACGGCTTGGAAAATATAGCGAGCTTTTAGGAAATCGTGCTTTTCCCAACAATAGACTTTAAATCAAAGGGGGTTGATTGACGGCCCTAGTCATTCTTCTGCCGAAGTTTCGTCGTCCTGGCAGTATCCCAAGCTCACACAAACTATGCTAGCGCAACACAGATCAAACAACATACTGCATCGGCCTTCGCGCAAGATAAACCGGGTCGCCTTATCTGCTGTTTTCTGCAGGGTGGATGGGCGAAACTGTGCTACCGTCAAACCCTTCCCCTCCTCCATTGACCCCTACAGCATGAATCCTTGAGCCGACCTTGCTCACACAAGTCCCAGCAACACGAAGTCCAAATTGAGGTGGGTTCGTTTGCTGCCACTGGGTATGTTTGTGTGCATATGGTGACTTGCTTGTGCTGTGAATGGTATGGTGTTACGCACGTTACTTTCTTCTCTTTGTGCGACATCGTTCGTCTCTCTAGCTTCATTCTTCTCGTGTATTGACGGGCTGCCAACTTTTTCACCCGTGTCATAAATTCGTCCCGTCCCACGAAACACTTCCCTGTCCTTACCTGGACCCAACTCGGAACGAGCTGGTAGTCCTTATTGTGGCTGCTCCAGCCGGAAATCTGCACGGTGCACACCGAGCGATTTTACTCACAGTAATGTCACTCAGTGGGTGGAAAAAGACTTATGTATCTGATCACTTGTTCCTCGTCATCGTCGAGTTACACACCACGAGGCTGTGTTCGTGCCGACTGGCTGTAGTTGTCTGAATGACGCCTCAAGCAGCGCGATCGTCTTTTGATTGCCTTTCGGCCTTCTTTTAATAACCTTTGGAAAGTGGTAGCCGAACGTTCAGGAGATACTCAGAAGGCGATTGGTTTTTTTCGTGCAGCCTTTTTTCTCGCCTGGCAAATTCATGTGGGCTAACTTATTGTTCCAGCCGATCTACCGCAGGAAGCTTGGGTCCTGTTTCTGTGAAACCCCGAAAGTGCAAGGTTTTTAAAACGGGCCCGAAATATTAAAAACATATTGGAATAAAGGGAATTATATCGCGAAATACGATATCTACACAAAAGAAGACGGGCAAATGTCATTTGTGTTGTTTCTACTGTTTTTTTGGCGGTTTTCATAATTTCCGTCGGTTCACTCTCTAGCCTTCTAATATCATTCGTGCTCTCTTTCTCAATGTGGTGTATCTGACAAAATTGTTTTTACGGTTCATTCTGGGACAGAAACTGAATCAACTCATTACTTCCACGGAGCAAGCATAATGAGGAAAAAATGTAACCATTTCCAGCTACCGTTGAAGCAGATTTTTGTGGTATAAGATTTCGGACTCGAACTATCTCAGTTAATATTGGAAATGCAACAGTGTGTGACTTCGGCAAACTTAAAGAGAACCTACTACTAATCACTGTTACACATGAGTTCCTGCAACTTCACCTTCGTGTACACTGGTCATCCACTAAGGATCGATTGATGGGTGTTTGACCCACTCGATCGATCAAGTAAATAAGACGCTTGCCATTGCTTAGTAGATACCCTCGTACATAAAATTAAATTTACTTGAGCTCATGCTCTCAAGTACCCCGACCTTGTGACTAGCAAAGATCCTTGAAAAGGCGTTGACCTATAAGCCCACGTCCACCGAGTGTTTTATAAATCACATGCTCCACAGTAGCCCAGTCTATTAGTAACCAATTAAGGAGTTAACTGAATCATTGTTTATGGATTCCAGATAATTGCCTCTGTCAAGTCGCTACCAAAGGACTTAGGCTTTAGTACTGATGCCAACCCGGGGCACGAATACGCCTTTGAGGATTTTGGACGTCGTACTAACCGGCGAACTTTAAACAGTTGACCTAGTCGAAGTTCATGCTACTGTTGACGATCTGCTTTCGTGTCATCTGTGGCGTTACCGTCATTTGCCTCACGGAAGTGAGCCGCCGCAACTTTCGAAAAGTGCCTGATTATCTTCACATTGCCAACTGGCCATCAATAGACTAACGTAGCTAGGTAGACATACACTGGGAAAATATCCAAACATGCATCTCTTCACTACTGTTTGTCCCAACGTCTCGCCTCACTCCTTTGGTGCAGCCCACGACAAGTCGTGGTTAAAACCAATAACTGGGTTGCTCATGCAGGAAAAGAACTCTTCTTGGGACACCTTCGTACTTATGGAAGGTGAAACCTCGTCGAGCCCACCATAGCACTTGTGACAAGCGTGTAACCGCTGTGAGATTCGCCCATCTAGACTATCAACCCAACTTGATGCAGTCGTTCATCGACTATCCTAAGAACTGCTCTTGCTATATCACCTCGTTAACCAAACGCAGAACTGCCACACCGAATCTCAGATGTCTCATGAAGTTTTCGACGTCCAACCTTGATATAAACTATCTTGCGCGCTCAGTTTACTGCGGTATTTGATAGCTACCGGGAGGGGAAATCTCAGCGTACGAGGAATAATGATAGTGCAGCTGATGGTACAGATGAAGTTATGTCCCAAATCAGTAGTAGCAAAGTGCAAAGCAGGCCACTTGAGGGCGAATAAGTCATCAGTTCTGGACGAAATGTCCTCACGAGTGTTGGAGGAGTGCGCAGATTTTCTAATGGAACCGCCAGTTCATCTGTTTCAGCGTTTCTGTTTCACTGGCCGATATCCAAAAACTGTGTAAACATGGCATCATCTCGCTGATGTACAAGGGTCAATGCACACAGATACCGATACTGGCAGTTTCCGCCCGAAAGCTCCACTATCATGCAAATCTAAAGTCATGGAGAGCCTTTTGGAATACTTCATCTGGAGGTACTTAGATGCAAAATGCCTACTAACGCCGAATCAACATGGTTTCAGAAGCGGCTACTCATACACTTACCGACTTGCTGGTTGCTATATGTTATATATATGGAGTTAACACAAAAACCATAGGGAGTGGCGGACGTGCCGCAGTATGGGGAAAGAATACGTGTTTTGTAAGGTGAAGGGGGAAACAAATGTGGAGGGATAAAGAAGTGGCGGTGATACACACATAGACTCGCAACACCAGTGCCGTTGATATTTTTCGCCCTATCAAGCAGTGTCCTCAACCGAAGGTGCTCATTGTCTTTTGGACCCAAGCCAAAAGGCTATGAGCGCCCTACTGAAGCAAGCTTCCAATCGAGTGCCTTTTGCTCTGAACCCAAGTCATGAGCTGGTCACGGGACTTCTTCTTCTACCTTAACCCACCACCCGCAAACCAGGCACGATGTGGCATGCGATTAGTTTGCATTCATAAGATGTGGCAAGTCAACGAAGCCTGTGAGACGGGATTGGTATGCTTAAGGGTCGACAGAATACCCTTTCCGAAGACACTTTGGAGAACTCCGTCATTGCTGACACGGTGTTCCCATTACACGCAGCTAGTATTTTGGAGACGCCGATAGTCGAAAAAAGTTACTCTATGGACATCCTCCGTTCGAGTGGACCAAGTTTCGGAGCCGTACAGTAAGATTGCTGTTACAGTGGCATTGTATACTCAGTCTTTCACAACATGCTGAGATCATGCCAATACCACAGATGGTAAATGCCACCCGAGCCTTTGCTGTACGACTTGTGATCTCTCAGAGATTTCGCCACCACTAATACAGCTCCCAGGATACATAAACTTTTCGACTACATCCAGCTGCTCACCACTAAGGGTGAGAGCAAGCACAGAGCCCTACTAGTCTAGCAACAGCCCCTTGCACTTAGTAGGTGCAAAGGCTATACCAAACTGATGAACCGAAGTCTCTTATCTGTGAGGTATTCTGGGCCTTCTGTTAACCATCGCAAACTTGGGCGATTTCGTCTACACACTTTTCATTCTCGAAGTCGAGTGCCTAGGAGGAGTTCCAAATCATCATATTCGCAATCTTTCGGGGCACACTCTAGGGTATCATTTACTGCAAATTCGATTTGGAAGGGTTAGACTGTACAACCTTGTGTCGACCTGCTTGAGACCCAAAAACAACAATTGCCGAAATCCGACAGTCCACCGGCATTGTCCACGCCGGGCGGCCAGGTTCTGCAATCGCGGAGCATTACCGCCTGCACTCGCCTGTTGTGCGCTCTCTTTTCAATGAGAGCTGGGTATCACACCTACGCCAGAGGCGCTTCAAGTTAATAAGTGGCAATCAAGCTTTGACAGTACGTAGGAAGGTTTTTTTAATACCATAGTCAACTGTGATACATCTTTCAAGATAAACAAGATTGTCTGCCAAACTGGCTGTCACCACTTAGGGTGTTTGCAGGCACAGACATCTTCTAGTCGCGCAAAAGCGCTTTGCGCTTTAATAACGCAGTGCACATACCGCAGTGTTACCTTGACCTACCGTCACTCTGGTTCATGAGATTTCGACACACTCCCATCAGACAAGACTTTACCGCCTATTTCATTTCCTGGGAAAAGCGAATATGACTGAGCACTTGCAGATGTTAATTCGGTCGTGCCCAAAATGTGATCAGCGGCGCAGTGATCAACACGATTGCCTAATGGACGTGTTGTTGGAGTTCAGCCCTTGGTCTTAACAGGACTACACACGATTGATGAGCTCTAAGAAAAGCGTCTAGCGTCTCTTCTTGAAGTGTACCTCTTGGAAAATCTGTGAGAGTGCGACAGCCGAAATCAGTCGTCAGCGATGATCACTTGATGTCAATCAGAATCGTACGTTAGTTATCTGTAATCATTCGTTCACCTTCGTCTCTACTATATTACCATTTTACACGGTTTTTAGCTCAGAAGACCACTCTTTGTCTCCTCATGGTTCATGCAGTGAGCAGGCGTCGATTCGAACGATCCATTCGAAAGGCTAAACTGAAAGCGAGATCCGAACTCGGCCGAACGCCGTCCCGTTGGTGGCACCTTGGCTTTGCAAAAACCTTTGACCTATCATCTTCGTGTTTCGAAGACAATTGCCCACGTATTGATGCCAAAACAGTGACGCTGGCTGAATTCAGAGCAGATTACGAGCAGCCCTTGCAACCAGTTATTATACGAAACGATCAGTTTGACTGGCGTGCTAGCAAAAAGTGGACTCTTGACGTGAGTTGTAGGAACCAATTTTATGTGCATTTCCAACAGCGTCTTGCCAGGAAGTATCGTAATCAGCGCTTCAAGTGCGGCGAAGATGATAATGGTTGTTCCGTCCGAGTGAAGATGAAGTATTTTGTTCAGTATATGCATGAAACACAAGATGATAGCCCACTGTACATTTTTGATGCCAATTTTGGTGAGGTACTTACACATTTTATTGTATTCATAGACTTAAACTCGAACCTTACCAGCATCGGAAGAAGAAAAATTTACTAAACGATTACGGCGTGAGTAAGTATTTTCCTGAAGATCTGTTTATTTACGGAAGTGAGAAGCGTCGGCCCCCTTTTCGGTGAGTGCAATCGTTTCATGTGCTGTCTCCAGTGTTCATCATCGGAAACTCAACCGAATTCCACCTCTCCATTTCGGTTTTTTTCTTTCATTGTCGTATCACGGCTTTCACCTTATTGTTCATTCTATGTATTGTGAATACGGTACGCCAAGTTGAGCGTTACATCGTTACATTTGCAGTAAATCTCAGATTTATGAAACCGTTCATATTCTTGGGACCAGAACTTTTTCTCATTATGCTGATATACTTAGGTACGTTGTCTTGAATACGTAGACATCCGAAATGCTTCGGACTTGTCTTGCCTCTCCGGTCATGGTTCATTATCGTCACCTTGGAACTATTGGGATGAGTTACACAGCATCCACAAAGCAGCTGACCATTGGATCTCACGATCCTGCTTGATCAGTTGCCCATATTTCATGAGCAACCCAGCCCAACAACGATAGCGTTCTCCTCACCGATATTGATTACAACCACCCTTATTTAACGTACTCAATCTTAGCTCGTGTGGTTCACTAAGTCCCAGCAAGGCAAATTAACGAGATGTGCACTATACCTTTTTCTATTCAATTGTAATACTGTTTATTGTGGACAAACTTTCGTTTTTCAAACACGTGATTTCGCTCACTGAACATGCCTCACGCTTGCGATTGTAGATTGACACGTGATCAGCCACTGGTTGATTGGATAGACTATCCTGCCCAATTGTGCTGTCCGGATTCCATTGAAGTGAAGATTGTTGGTCGTGGCCAAGTGCTTAACTGACTCACTCCCATGAGGGGATGGTGCAGGTCCGTGCTAATCTTTGCCAAAGTGAGGTTTCACGTGTAGTGGCAGATGCTGTAAAGTCACTTGGAAAGTCCGCAACTCATTTCATTAATTCGTCACTTTATTATTCGATCAAGACTTGCGGCCTGCAGCCGCCTCTTCACGTTTGTATACAGCCTATCACAGGGCGCAGTCAAATGTAGGCTGTTTTGTAGTTGACTCCATTCATCTCAGCTACCGTTCGCTTGTCCTCACCTTGCTCAAGAAACTCCTCTGCGCGCGTACCAGCTTCATCAAAGACTGGGTTATTTTCGTGCCCGCTGAGCGTTTTTCCGAGAAAGGCGCAATTCAGCCGTGTGTTTGTGTTCTTATTTCGTGTATTCCAACCGCGTTCCAACCCCACTTTGCCGAACGGTAACGAATATCTCCCTCTAGTAACATGTGACATCAGCACGAACTAGCACGGGCCTGCACCGTCCCTTCATGGGAGTGAGTCGGTTAAGCACTTGGCCACGACCCACAGTCTTCACTTCAATGGAATCCGGACAGCACAATTGGGCAGGATAGTCTATCCAATCAACCAGTGGCTGATCACGTGTCAATCTACAATCGCAAGCGTGAGGCATGTTCAGTGAGCGAAATCACGTGTTTGAAAAACGAAAGTTTGTCCACAATAAGCTGAACTGCGACCAGCTGGAAAAAGATGTAGGCAACGTGTTAATAATCGTTTTCATTGTTCTGTGTAATGTTGTCATTTATGGACCTCATCACTCTCAGGGAATGTTTGGCATAGTAGACGTTCACTTGGCTTACATCCATATTAGTTTATATATTCTTAGGGCACAATCGGAAAAACACGTTTGACACCAACCGTGAGATTTCCGTTCCTTAATTTTACTATCCGGTTGCAGTCGGATGATACGAGCGATGGTTGTGTGTCTGAAAGTGGTTCGCATTCCCCAGTTTGAGCGACCATGTTTCACAGCTGTGGAGTCACCGTTTCTGTGTCCTCTTTAAATGTATCTGTTGAGGTTTCGATTGATTCCCCACTGTTACCGGTAGTTGGTCTGCTGTCTCAACCAGGGGATGGGTGCTTTGATCTCTTTTCCACGTTTCACTTTCAGTTGGTTTGTTATGGGTCCCGCTCGTTCCGGTACTGGCATTCACGTCGATCCCCTCGGGACAAGCGCATGGAACGCCTTGGTGGTTGGGCAGAAACGGTAGAGTTGGTCATCTTTTGGCTTAGTGTGTTGTATTTGTTATTGCGCGAGTTTGTTTCCTCTTTTCTCTTTCAATGACCAGTCAATTGTTTGATTGGTTGGTTCCGGTCAGTCATTTTTTCACACAGTTGGTTGGACCTGGTGTCTTGTGTTCGAACAAGTCTCTCTTTATTTACGGTGCCACTGCTGTACTAACCATAATCGCATTTATATATGGTTGTTCCATCTTTTAACTTATATCATCATCCATGTCAGTTTCGCTACGGTGACTAATGTTTCTTTGCGTTTTCCGCTTCTCGATCTTCAATTCCATGTCTGAAGCTGGTGCATGTTCCCACCACAAACACCCAAAGAACTCGTGAAACCAAAACCGCAAGATGGCGGGGAGAACAAGAATGAAGCCATAGCTTGGTTTGCCTACGTTTATCCGCGTACTCGATTGCCTGATTGGCCGCAAACCTACAAGCCTTTGGAAGTGCTGCAAAACGCAGGCGAGACAATTTTCGTACCCTGCGGCTGGTGGCACGTAGTTCTTAACCTAACGGACACAGTTGCAGTCACTCAAAATTTTTGCAGGTTGGTAGGCTGCCCGTTGTCATCTATGATTTTCAGTTGATTAAATCTTCAGAGCAGAAATAAGACATATATTGCGATATATCAACATTTCATTCACTCTCATCAGTCGCAAACGTAAAATATGCCAGTTATATACATCATATGGATAAGGACAAACAGGGACTAGACACACATACAGGCACACCGATTAGTATGTAATCATGAACATGACAACCCGACAGGTTGCTTCAACCACAACGTCTGTTGGTAAGTTCGAATGAGCGTCGCCTCGCAGAAAGCTACTAACTTCGGGTTTCGGTTTCGCAACAATATCTTGAGTGAGTTTAATGGGTCAACTTGGTGACCTGTCGTCATTAAGTGTTTAACAATAGATGACGTTGGATTCCGAGTAGTCAGTGCAACACTTTGGGGCTGGTGCGTCATCTGTTGTTTCAACCACTTCGGGATGTGTTCGGCGACTCGCTGTGCTAGTTGTCGGTCTTTTCTGCCTATGTAAACATCACTGCAACCGCAAGTTAACTGGTACACAACGTTGGAGACAGAACAGTTTGACAAACTACTTTTGCGACCGCGGAGAACTGGTCCTCTGGTGGTTTGAAATAAGCGCAACCGCGCAGCCGCATACGTTCGAGCCAGAGCAGAATTTAATTTGTGCTTTATGTCGTTGGCTAGATGATCACCCTTGAATGGCAAGACTAGGAAAACATCCTTCTTTTGAGCCGTCAATATAGGCTCAGTACTAAGATATCCGCACCAAATTTAGTGCGAATTAAGTTGAACAGTTTGGGCGTCGTGTTTAACATGTTATTGATAAACAGATTGGGAATAACACAACGTTTCGAGAAAGTTGTAATACTCTACGTTTCAACCACCTCGGGTGGCCTTCCTCAGGAGTGTTGACAACACTCTTGAGGAAGTCCATCCGAGGTGGTTGAAACGTAGAGTATTACAACTCGCTCGTAACGTTGTGTTATTTCCTATCTGTTTATCAATGGGCTCAGTACTCTTCTTCACCGTATTATGTGCCTCAATGAATTTGTCGGGGTATCCATTTGTTAGGAAAGTTTGTCTCAACAACTGAAAAACTGCAGATATTGACCACCCCAAGTCGCTATGCGGTGAACTGAGTGTTGTAAAGTATCATCCGCACTTCTATTAATGAGTACATCCAAAAAAGGTAAACTATTGTTTGACTCAACTTCGTGAGATAAAGATAGGTTGGGGTGAATATTATTGAGAACGTATCTTTTGTACAATAACGAATCAGCTATATAATCCGGGACTTGCCGCTCAATCATTCCTAAGAAGATGTCACCTACTGTTGGCCCTAACGAACTACCCATAGCAACACCGTCCATCCGTTTGTATGCAAGTCCTTCAAAATCGAAACGAACGTTTTCTGTGCGCAACAGAATAAGATCTTTAAGGTATTCAAGCGGAACACCTATATCACAGTTCTGACTTGAAATAAAATCATATAAAACAACCAACTGTCTCATGAAGAGGAACATTTGTAAAAAGGGAATCAACATCCATGGAATACATTACTTGGGTACTCACCGAAGTGTTTTCTAAGATTTAAACTAATTCGAAAGAGTCCTTCAAGCAATGTGGGGATAAGACTTTACGGATGATATCCAAAATGTCCACTAGCCAACGAGTAACTTTATGGTTAGCGGGGTTGTTCATGCATAACATCGGACGTAGAGGAGTACCATCTTTGTGTACTTTTGGAGCACCCATCAATCGGGGTGTTTCTGTGCCGACTGGTTTCAACTGTCTCTACTGAGCTTCAGATATTTGCCTATGTAACATCAATATCTGAAGTTGCCTTATAGCTTACCTTTCCACCAATATGTTATTTTCAGCTGTCTAGTCTACTTTGGACTTTCTCTGGTCCTCCAAAATGATATTCATTTTCTTTAAATACTTGTCCTTGTCATGGCGACCACACCAGAGCCTTCATCCGGTTTAAGGAATAACAGATGCTGCATGTGTCTTAGTTCCTTCATGGTCCGATAGTGTTCCTGCTTTAGACAGCACTGTTGACGGATGGGCGCCGACAAAAACTAGTTGGAGATATTCACCATTTTTGCGCGGAACCAGTCTGTCTCATCAGGAGATGTAGATGACAATTTCTTCAGTTGGCCGTACGTGTGTTCAATTTGAACTTGTGTGTTCAACTTGGGCGGTATTTTGAAATTCAATCCAAGTGAGAGGACCTCCAGTTGCGTTTGGACATGTGCACATGTTTTGAAATCTGTTGGTTTTGCTTCGAAATTTTTATTCTCTTTTACTACAATGTGCCTAACTTGCTAGAACTCGAGCCTTTATGTGCATTCTTCCGTTGGTCTTAGTTTCCCCATGAAGCACCCACCTGTCTGATGTTCTTTGCGCCCTTTCTCCCAAGTTCAGTTCCATAAATTTCCCAGTGGTCTGGCATAAAACTGCTCGTGCTCGGCCGAGGTTTGCTCACAGTTGGCTAACTGGTTTGCGGATCCATCATCCTGAATTGGCCGCGTTGGCTGACAAAATCGATATTTCAAAACCTTTGGATAACATGCCTTCATCATCCAGCTCTTCCGCGTCATCTTCGTCATCCAGCTCATCCAGCAGCTCCTCAGCTTGCTCTTCCTCCTGTTGCTCCGTTTGTGATCAATCGCCCCCGCGTTCACGTCCCAAAGTTACCAAACTTAACGTTGGGTAGGTCCCAACATTTATTTATTATTATTATTATTATTATTATTATTATTATTATTATTATTATTATTATTATTATTATTATTATTATTTATGGGCGGTGGCTTTTTCTTACAGTTGCGTGGCAGCTGAACATCATTATTGGCTTGTGCTGCATTCCTAACACTGCTGTTGACATTGCATTGGAAGGCGCAAATGTCTTGTTACAATACACCCCCAAGGCGGATAGTCGAGGCCAGATAATACCTTTTATGTAGGAATTCATGAACAACACCTTTAAAACTCTTCTAAAGCATTTACCACTTTGTCAACATGATCTGCACTTTCCAGCAAGCAACTAGCTCGTGCTGCAGGTTGATGTCGATTTGTGCTCAGTTGGGTGCTATTAACATAGTGGTACAAGATACACTTCCGCCGTGTACAGATGTGGGTTATTTGATCATCCGTATTGCATGGGTTTGCTTGCGTGGGATGCGCTTTACTGCACGTGTAATGCTAGAAGCTGCTAGATATGCACATATACTTCATGGAGTGACTTACCCTTGCGCGTACGTCGCGCCCAACGCGCAAGTCTTTGGCAACCACGATGAAGCAACTCGATCATCCGTTGAGCGGGCGCGAACCTTTACCCAGCCATCTCTGTGGATTGGTAAGTTTAACTGGGCAATCGCGCTCACTAATGACAGCGTACAGTTGTAACTGAACAACACTTGAGCAGATAATTTCGATATCCAGATGCTCCGTTCAATCGTGTCATCCTCGTTTCAGGTCGCTCGTCTGATTCACGGTTATATGTGAAACCACGACCTTCTTGCACATCAGTTCTGGAATTGAGTACGTAGACGGTGACCGTCTTCGTCGTGAATACTTTTGTCTTTGGACAATAAAATCAAGGTTCTGGAGTGTTAAAAGGGCGACCCACCTCTGAAAAAAATTTGCAGCTGAGTGCACTGTTGATAGAACACAACCATAACCGATTGGAATAATGTTGGTCAATTATCTCTGACGTTGAACTCACCCAACAAAAGCTTGCCTTTCATCGATGGGAACAACAGCGGGAACAGTTAACCTCGGTTATGTTCAGGGAACGAATGTTTTGATCATGTGGTTGTCAGAATCTTTCCGTGTTCATGAAACGTTTGCTGGGTAGAGTTGAACATTCCTATTTTGTCATAAACCACTTCAGAAAGTGTGTACCTCCCTGAGGTGGACGGATTGGACCAGTCCTAACGCTGTCCACTGTAGGTGGGGCACTGCTTATATCGTATCTAGGGTCTCCCCAATTCATTTATACTTGAGACGTGTGTCGAACAGCCTAATTGAGAACTTCTGTTCTGCAACCTTGGACATTGTAACCATGCTGTCAGAGTATTTGGAAGTAGCTAGATAGAGTGTTTGAACTAATCTACTTTGAACGTTCAGTCTGTTGTTCCTTAGAGCTGGTTGCTCTAGTGCTGATGACACTTCTGGGTTTCTTTGTTGCTCACATTTCCTGACTTTTCTCAACTGTGCATTGATTTTAACGTATAAGGTGAATACATCTTCTGGCTATTACATTACTTTTGTTCACAGTCGTTCACTTTCGCCACGCCTCAAGTCCCCCTCTCCTAAGCGTACGCGGTAATTCAAAATGCGCCAGGTTGGTCTATCATGCCAGTGAGGAAGTCCACCAAGATTCTCTTTTCAACGACTGGCACATTAAGCCGTATTTCTCTTTTTGTTTTCTGCCCTTTGCATTTCAGCCTCTTTGTATCATCGGTGCACTCACCCGTTTTGATAAACGTAGTTTTATTGCAAGTAACTATCTGTATAAATGAGAAAGACACTTGTCTTCTGCTCTTCAATGAACAATTTGGGCATTTTCGATTTTAAGGCAGCTTACACTAAGGACTCTTAATGCTTATCACGGCTATTTAGGTCTGTTTTGCCCCCGCTTCTGGAAACACCATAATTATTTTCGTCTAAGGTCTTTTAGAAGTTTGGACGAGGACAGTTCGTTCGTTTCTGTTTTGCGCTCGCATTCCTCGGTACACGATATTCCTTACTTATCATAAAAAAAACTGGAGGCATTTACCGGCAGTTTGGTAACTGTCGCTCATTTGTTCTACGTGCTGGGGGCCGCCAGGCTCCACGCATTAGGAATGATGATAGCCGGCAGGGTCTAGTGGCGTAGATATTGGCTTTGATTAAGATGTCTGAACTAAGAACGGTTAACGGAATGTGTCAGTCGAAGTAGGGGTTCTGTTGCTGCTGTAATTTTGTTTTCATTTGTTTGTTTTGAGCTTAACGCGGGATCTTTTAGTTTAGACTTGAAGAGTCATGTGCTAGGTTTCATGTTTCCTCTTTGTTTGCTGACAAACTGCGTTTTTCTCGTGGTTCTAACAGTTTACCATCGTTATCAGTGGCCAATGTATTATTTTCGATTATGAATCTTAGGTCACAGGATTATCCAATTGCGAAAAGTATTGTTCCATCGTACCCGTAACCAAAAATCAGCAGTTCAGTGCTAAACTGTGGTAACGAATGAAAAGATCTAGTGGGTGGGACGTTAATCGAAGTTATTGCTGCTTATCAGATTTTATGCTTTCGATCTTGTCAGTTTTTGGAACAGGTTATCCATTTTAGGTGTCAATTCGTGCGCAACTAGGTCGCGTTTTCGCTTACCAATCGGTTACTCTGTTTTTAAAGTAGGCACTGTCTCGTCCCTTGGGGTTGTGGGGAATTGAAGAGGAAGTTGGCGACGAAGGACGCTTCATATTTCCGGGTAAGGTTATTAGAGGTTGCTTCTGAGTAATGTTGGCCAGACGTTGGTAAGTTTCTATAATCATAGTGGGCACATCTACCTCATTAACCTTAGTTTTGCCTGTAACTTTACATTGGGAATAATGTGTTGCTGCTTTGATTTCAGTTTTCGCGCGACACATACGAGATGGAAAAAGTCGGTGACGTCGTTAACGGGGCTATGGCTGAAAAGTTCAGGAACTGTTGATGTAGACGATGAAGAAGGAGGTTTCCAAAGTCTGATATATCAGTCTCTGTGATTCCCACTACTTTTGCCCCGGCGTGCGGAACGTGGATGGTTGTTTGGAATGTTTATCCGCGGACCGCATGCGCACGAACGAAAGGGCTGGAGCTCCAATACATTACGAGGGACACAGTTAGGTAATCAAGCCAATCGACGGGTTGCCACTGTTCTCAACCATGGGCGTAGGTGGTCTCTCGGCCCACATCTGACAAGGGACAGAACAAACCGTTCGTCAATTTCTTCGCGCTGTGTTGCCCTGTTAGATGACTCGATGACTGCATGACGTGTTTGGTTGGTGGCACTTTCCGACTGGAAGCTGCTATGAATTATTGCTGCGTAACGACACGGTGAAGGTGTTGGTCACGTTGCCACGATCGTCTGTCGTGTTTTATGAAGTTGAGCTTTGCACAGTCGATCAGCTTCTCAAAAGCATAGTTCGAGCGTAGTCTTTCCTGAGCGACGATCTGTTTTGTCACTGTCGGTATTGTTGCGTTTGCATCACACAAAATGACAAACATTATTAAGATATGGGTGTTAAAGTAAACGCCACTCCAGGCGCATCTACATACGTCGTGTGGCAGACGGCTTGTAAATTTGATCAGGTAGTTTTGTACGTAACCGAAACTTTAAACGTACACGTTTGATCGCAATGCATACGTGTAATCGCCATAGACCGGATGCGGTTTGAGAATATTCGCTGCAAAACAATTCTTTTTCATAGTGTATCAGCCTTTCAGTTCATCTGTCCTGTCGCCCCCACACACGTACAGAACACCGGGTTCGGTTTTCCTTCTGCACAAGTGCTACTGTCTTTAGGATCGAAGAATCAACGGATGTGTAATTATGAGCGGGTAGTGAACTATGTGAGTATACTCGTGTTATCATATATGAGCACTTATAAGTACGCTCACTTCGGAAGCACGGAGGCTGGATTTCAACTGGTGGTTTGGATGAGTGTTGTACCACACCTTTGAGGTACGGCGTAGACGAACTTCTAATGTTTTCTTTAAGACTATGGCAGTTGGTCAGGTTATCTGAATGTTGGAGTAGCTATTCGATGCCGGTAATCTTCAGCATCTAACAATCGAATTCTCGATTACTCATTCGTAAACGAAGTGTATACTTCCAGTTTATCGAAGCTTCCCATCAAAGTGATATATACAGTGGTTTCGACTTCTTAAGTGCTAATTCATTCACGGGTTATTTCGTTGTGATTCCCCAACTGAAATGGAGGTCGTCAGTAGTATCTGGGACGGGGAGGAGTCCACGGGTGCTCAGCATTCTTCAGAGACAGTTTCCCTAATCTTTGCATCTTCACTTCGCATAGTACAGTGTGTGTGCTGGTTGTTCACCATGTACGCACATCTACTGAACGGCGACGTACACGGAGCTGGTCGTGTGCTTCTGATAAATTTTAGCCGGTGAACACTACTCGTATCGCCACATACTTGTCATTCTGCCGATAGGTCACTTAGTGATATTGTTGTTAGCCTGTGGTTTTAGACCGATGAGTAGGCTTCGATGTACTGAGCTAAAAGTAGTGGTAGCAAGCCGGATCGTCTTTGTAACTGAGTGGACACACCCATCCAAGGTTGCTGCTGTTAGAGCTCCCATTGTACCTGATATTGAGTGTTATTGAGCATATGAGGTTGTTTGTCTACGTTTCTCAGTGTAAGCGCGCTTCCACCCTCAGCAGTCTGAGTAATCACGCTTCGTAAACCTGATCACGCTACTCGGGTGCGTAGTTGTTTTTTTCAACTGACTCACGGCCCCGTTGCACAACGTGTGTTTGTTCAGAGGCTCTGTTGACATGCGATGTACACGTATATTGTGCATAATAGTGGGCTTGGTTTTCCACCTTGAGATTGAAGAACCTGTGGACGTTGGTATTACTCACTCGGTGCAATTAAGCCAGTAGGAACAACAGTGACCGAATAGTTTCAGCTCACTTACATCCTCCAGGTGGGTGAATCAAGCCTCCTAGCCCTGACGTAAGTTGGAACTGCATTCGAAAATTGACCTTTAGCTGATACATAGACATCGCGTGATCTTACTGTCTTCATTGACAGTAGGTCGTACAAATGTCTGCACAAAGAAGACAGTGCTTCATACGGCTAGGAGAAAGACAGTCTATGTTAAATGTTCTCTGCGGTTAGTTGTTCTGTTAGGACATCTAGAAGGTAGAGGACCTAGGAACGGAAACGCTTCGCGAATCATACTGTCAATGCAATACTCCACTGTGTTTTTATCCTTGTCCTAGAATTACCGATTGGAAATCGTCGGAACGATATGTGCAAAGCCACAACTTCACATTACAAGACTCGTGCGGATATTGATCTTGTACGAATTACTCACGACGTGAGTTGGAAGCATTGTATCACTTGAAAATTACAAGATTCGCGTGGTCCGATAGCGTTCTCAACTTATTTGCGCCCACACTTACCACGACTCATTGTTTTCGCTTACAAATGTCAGCGATGTTCAACTTGAACTTAACCAGGTCCCTGACTGCTCGCCAGTAATTGCCTAGCACGTTCACTAAGATCGGAGATCTGGACCTGTCTCGAGAATTATAATCGCGGGATTATCGATTGGAATTTCCACGACAATTCCGCTGTCTTCTATCGAGACGATCGGGCAAGCTGATCATTACTCGCAGGCGAGAGTGATTGAATGTTCGGATGTGGTAATTCGGTTATGCCTAATGTGCGGTGATTGGCGCAGCAACCAACACGGTTACCTGATGAAAGCGTGTCCCTGGTTCTAATCCTGGTCGTATGAAGAGTGTGTTACAACTGACGAGCTCTAACAAGTGCGAAATCCGTGTCTACTGTTTATGTTCAGAGGAGACTGGTTGGAAGGTACCTGAACGTGAAGGTCGTGATCAGAAATGAATGAATCGCAAATGTGCTACTGGTTCAAATGGCGCAGTCTATCACGTTGATAAAACACACAATTTCACCTTCATGGCTGGGGCACACTTGTTTAGTGCGTGCGTGGACCAAATTGACGATTTCCAAAGTATATACAAAAAAATACCAGACGCAAAATAAGAATGCACATATCTGAGGAAACGAAATGTATATTATACGATAATGAAGGTAAGTCTCGATCAACACTGAGCGACATCGATACACAAAAGTAGCCGGGATAGTTGAGCGCGCGAGCACGCCGGAAGTGTGTATGTCGCCATTGACGCGCATAGTCCAACAAACATACAAACAAATAAACGGAATCGCATGCAGCAAGCGGACGGAAGACGAGGGTCCTTGCGATCCTATGTACAATGTGAACTAGGATTTTGGGAAGAATTTCACACATCGTATAGCAGGCAGATTAGGGTTATTCCCAGGTCACTACACTTGCAGTTTACGCCAAGACTGACGAAATTGTGCGTATTAGAGCAATGAGTCCCGCTCATCAAAATTCCATGAACTTCACAGAACAGTTTTTTTTGCTTTGAAGATTTCAGGGAGCTGTCCATGTCACGTTTCGGTAGATCATGCTATCGAAAACCTCATTCTGTACAATTCATTTCTTGCAACAAACCCGCGCTTTTTACGCTCTAAGTAGCTGAAACACAACGCAGTAATTACTTTCTGTATCGCACTCCAGTCTGGAATGGGTGTTTCTCAATGCGCAATGCGGGCCAAGGTGCTCAGTTTGTTAATCAAGGACGACGTGAACCCAACCCCCTATGCTAATCATCGAGGTGCTATTTGTCTAATGGTTTACATGACCATAATTCTTCGATGGACCCATCGAGTGGGTTGGTCCACTGCGGAGGAGTGTGCACTTAATTTAACTATTTTTGAAACTCACTGACTAACTACTTAACGTCTGTTTCCCATTTCATCGCTATAAAAATTACGTTTGGTTATATGGAAAATGTGCTCTGGCGGTTCGCGTGTTCACTCCTACTAAGAGAAAAATAAATTTATTTGTTGCACATGAGCCATTTAAATGTGATGGCCAGATGTGGTCCTTGGTTTGTTGCTCACATTCGGATTTAAGTCTTTGGGCCGCACCGAGAGTGGAAATTCACTTTCGAATTATCTTGTTCGCATGAACGTGGCGTCCGCATGTAATTGATAGTGGATTATGAATGTTGCATTGACGAAACCTGATTGTGAGTATGTTGAGCTTAGATTTAAAGATTTGTCGCACTGCGTGTTGTAACTATATGTTTGTGGCCGCAAGTGGGAGAAGTTATTCGTCAACTGCCTGATATGGGTATAAATCAAAAAAATGGATCGATAAAATCTTGCCACTGCAACCGTCTTCATTATCGTAGACAATCTTACATCAACGATATTCACCAACGTCCCATTAACATACAACCATGAATGTAAGAACCAACCACCACGTAACAGGCAAAATAAACGGATGGGATCTAAATACTAAAAGCACCTACGTCGAAACAAACATTTAGCATTAAGGGATTTATAAGGCTTTGGAAACAAAAAGTAGGCTGCCACTGGGAGTGAAGGTAAAGCGTTTTCAAAGATGCAGCTTTGTGGCTTTCACCGCCCCAAGTTACTAACAAGACTTGTTTCGCGGACAACTAAGCCAAGTAGTGACAACCTCCGCTCCACTTAAATCGATAAATTGCCACCTCACTCAATTTCTCCAGCTACCAACTCACATGTTTGATACAGAACGGACTTGCATTTTTGTGGTTGCACAATGCATTCCTCAGCATTTGACAGAGCGCGAAGAAAGATTTTGCGTTATCTGTGTTGCTGGAAAATGGCTAAACGTCATCAAGTGTGTAATTTAGATCAATCAGCCTTCCATCAGGTTAGAGGTGTGAGCCAACATTTTGTGAACGCCGTACACAATTCCCCCTTATCTAACGCATGACAAATAAACTGAAATAGCAAAGGTGGGGAATCTCGACGTTTGTCTCTCTTGGCGTTGAAACTGTTGGATAACATACCGCAGACCCTAATCTGCAGAAAAAAGTGAAACAAAGCCGACCGGTTACGAATAACGCAACGAGTAAACGACACACGAAGTCAACGTGTGAACGAGTGAATAACAAGAAGAAACTTTGACACAGCAGAATGACGAGCGAGCGCGCAGTGGAGTCGTAAGCGCTAGTGCTCGGTCTACTTGTCAGTAACGATACTCGATCAAACAAACATTTTGGCACATAAAAAGGTTGGAAACGAAAAGTGCACGTATGACAATCGTAGTTCTAACGTAGTTAGCAACGAACAAATGGGGCCGTTACACAGCTCCTCTCCTAGAAGACAACCCGAGTTTTGACTTCGATAACGTAAGAGTGGTTCAGTTAGACGGAACCGTTGACACGAGCATAAATGATCCGATTCAACGTTGCGCGTCAGTCGCGTCTACGGCCGGTGGAACGAGCAGGGAGAATGGTTGGAAGTGGTTATGGTAGCACGGATTGGGGGCTTACTAATCGTAGGTAAGCAGGGGCGTTGGGAGTAGGCACGCTGTAGTTGAGCCAGTAGGATCGTAGCCTTGTTCGCGCCCATCGCAGAATTTCAAGTTTTCCAGCGTCCTGAACGTCTCATTCAGATGGGTGGTTAACTCTCAACAACTAAAATATAGGTTGCTCATCAGTGGAAAATGATAACCTCAAAGTTTCTGCCTTCATTATGTGCGGAAGAACCAGGATTTTCTTTGTTTTAAAAAACGTCTTTTTGACAGAATTCACTGTAGGTTAAGCAATTTAATATTAGCCGGGTAAGCAATAGCAACATGTGTAGTGACTAGCGATCGTTTGACTTCTCTAAGGATCCCGACTGCAGCCGTGTTTTATTACTTGTCTGTTCTGTACGCATGATTCCGTGTGCGCCTGCTACAGAAGGCCTGATATGAACTCAGTGGCGCTTTCTTCAGCCGCGCAATGAACTGCACACAGCGAGTGCTTGCTCATCTCCTAACGACTCATTTTTATTTCATTCTTCAAGGGCGTTTTCGAGCGTTGCTTAACGCACTTGAAGTTTACGTGCACTTCTCACCTGGCGCGATTTTGAGTACCGCCGAGTGGGCTGAAGCCCACCTCGCTCTTCCTTTCTTTGTCATTTCGGTTGCTACCGTTGGTTCCAGATTAGACCAGAGCTAACTGCTTATCGCGTTCTCACACATTGTTGGAAATATGCAATTTGTTTCCAAACCCCACAGCGTTTTTTTAGTTTGATGCCTGTTTGGACTACGTTTCGACTGTTCCTAGGGAAAAGCTTTTTAAATTGATAGCGGACGAGGGTCGACCGCCTACCCACTTGTCCACTACAAACGTGTCTTGAATCATCAGCACTCTTGTAGGCAGTCAAAGGTCGTAATCATTTTACACCTAAGTGCTGCGATTGAGTCAGCCAATCGTATCGTTTTCTGAAACTGCCTTCTTCGCAGTGGAGTTCCAAACAGGTGGGTGCATCTGTTGGGACCACTGCATACCCGCTGTGCAATGTTTATGAACAACTTTCCCGTGAGTACAGCACATTTAACGGTGTGCGTCTAAATTATCCGAATTCCCCGTTCCAGTTCAGTTATGCCGTCAGATATTCTGGAGGGTGAGCTCGTGGAATCCAGAGAGCTGGGCAATGAGATTCTTCTCGGCACTAGGTTGACCGACTTTGGGTGTGCGGATGACACTATCTTACTTAACATCTTTGCCATGCAGACCATACTGGACAAAGTGATTGACCGGGCTTGTTTACATAGGATTCACTTCGCACCTACAAAGTGTAGAGCGCTGCCCCAAGACTGGGGCACCGGACGGATTGAAGCCTGTAGCGACTATAATAAATAATATTTTGGTAGTCGCATTCATCTGTACCTTTTCGATGATTTTGGTTTTTCACCTACTTTGTTTCAGTCAAGCTATCCATTTTGAAACATCCGTGTCGGGGCTAACAACACAAATCGCTCCGTGCCTCGCTAGATTGACGTCACGTCAGGCTTACCAATTGTTGGAACTGATCCAACAAAATAAAACCCCGTCAATGTTCACTATCGACAATGAAAAACCAAGACCCCCGTGTATTATTGTTGACCCTGGAAAATAGAGCGTACAGAGAGGGACGCGTCAATCTAGCGAGGCACGGAGCGAGTTGTGTTGTTAGCCCCGACACGGATATTTCAAAATGAATAGCTTGACTGAAACAAAGTAGATGAATAACCAAAATCACTGAAAAGGTACAGATGAATGCGACTATCAAAATATTATTTATTATAGTCACTACATCTTCATCAGCCTAGCTCACCAGATCACAACAGCACACAAGCCAGACCACCACGTCAAGGTAGCAGTATAGGTCAGGTCGAACGAGATGGAACGAGCCTTTGTGTCTAGGAATAGCAGAAGTCTGTTTTCTCTGATCCAAAGATTGGCTAGCCGTCGTGCAAGTGAGACTATATGCGAAAAAAAGAGTTCACTTCCCTCCAGCTAATAAGGCTGGCTTCTCAGGTGGACTGAACATTTTGAAACAGTTCAGCTAGCCTCAACAAGAACATGTGAACGGTGGGACCCGAATGACCAGTCATTGCGTTCCATACTCCCCTACGTCAGAAGCAGCAGTGACAGTGAAGCCTAGTTAATGAAGCCTACCAAGGCTCCCGAACAAAATCTCCTCTCTCGTTCTCTTTGCGAGGATGGTGAGGAGAGGATGGCATTGGAGCTGACAAAACTCCTCCAGACGTTCTGAGAATCTAAGGCAGTGTCTTGTGACTGATGCCTGTCAACTGTAATCCACGTTTTCAAAAAGATACCCGAAGTCCACGTGACAGTCACAGAAGCATCAATCTAGTGTCTGTTGCGTCCAGGTTACTCACTGGCATCAGTTGATGTCAGCTCACTAAGCCCATAGAAAATTGGACACGAGAAGACCAAGCAGGGTTTCGTCCCAAACGAGGGTGTGCAGAACACATTTTGCCCTACAACAGACCTTGGAACATCGGCAGTTTTACAGGCAGCCGACAGTCGTGGTGTTTTAAACCTAAGGGCTATTTTGGATTCAGTTGTTCGCACCGTTCTCCTTCACAAGGGAGTACCAGGAAAGTGGGTAAATCTGTTAACGTCACTGTATGCTCACTTTGCAAACAGGGTGAGAGTTTACGGACAACTGTTTCGGACGTTCACCACTCCTAGTGGTGTTCGTCAAGAGTGTACGATTTACACCGTCTCGTTCAATTTTGCCATCAGACGTTCTGGAGGATGCGTTCGAGGAATCCAGTGAGCTTAGTGCTGAGGTTCTTCCTGGCGCTAGATTGGCTGACACTGAGTATGCGGATAACACTGTCTTACTTAGCCTCGGCTAAAAAACCATGCTGGACAAGGTGAGCGACTGGACTGGTTTGTATGGAATTCGCCTCGTACCTTCTGGGTGTAAAGTGCTGTTTCGGGATTGTGGTGTTTCCATCCCTACTTTTTCACTACAGATAATCCGCTCGAGAATGTGGACAGTCTCACATAATTTGGTAGCGCTGTCTGGTCAGCCTGTTATATTGCTGGTGAGATATCAGCGAGAATGTTGAAGGTATGAGTTAATTTTGCTAGCCTGCGTTGTCTGTGGCGTAGAAAAGATGTTCAGTTTTTGCTGGAGGGAAGGGTATATAATGTTTGTGTACATTTCGCTTTGCTGGATGGTTCTGAATCTTGGATTGGTGCGTATGACCGTCGGTGTCTCTGTCAAGTAACCCATATTAATTGGACAGATCGCATGAGCAACACGTTCTTTCGCCAACGCGTATTCTGGAGCACTCGATATGTGTGATCATTGGGTCAGCCGTTCAAGCTGCACAGTCTCTGATATTAGGGTTACGTACCCCCATTCCAACTTATTGGTAACCGCACCGGGCGTCATAGGTTGAAGTCACCAAAACTTAAATGAAACCTCGTAGTGGTCAGACAACAACGTGGTCATGAAATATAGAGGTCATGTCTGTTCAACCGAGCAAAGTAGGTAGGTGCCGCCCATCTGACTGTGTTCCCGCTTGATCACTTTAATCGCTGGTTAGGAAGGTTTTCCGAAATGGCGGTGTAAGACAGTTTGCGGCGTACTCGCGTTAATACTGCTTTTAGTTCTTTCACTTAGTTTCTTACAATCATTGTTTTCGTCAGTCTACAACCTCTTCAGTAAAGTTCTTCTTCCAGGATATGTCACGTGAACCTTGAGATAGGCGGCAGTCCCATCCACAATACCTTATGGTTAGATTCATGGCTGCTAATGATGAATCCGAGACTAGATGTGTTTTATTGTGCATGACCGTGTGCGCTTATCTGAAACCTTCTAAGCATCAAGTTACACTTGAAATAGAAGTAAGCATACATGAGCTTCAACACCTCCGTGCAGTCAAAGAATCGTTACATTCAAATGCCACCCTAGTACCGAGATTTGTTATTTGAAGGAAATAAGTATGAAAATAAATATGTTCAGATGTCACTCTATGAGGATTCTGGCAATGCCTTTGTGATCCATGTTGCGTTCAACACAGCAAAAATGAAAATCGGTCTAAAGAAGTATCTGAGCATTTGGCAGTCGTCTAACTTATCCTTCGCTTATCACCAGAAGATGGCGGTAAAAAAGGGATTGTCTGCCCTTGGGGTGATTGGGCGCACTTTCCCTACAGAGAAAAGGAAGACTTTCTAAAGGCTTCATGGGACTCATATAAGACCGCTCCTCGAGTATGCTAATCAAGTCGTGTATACCAGCTTGAAGAAAGACATGTTAGTTATTGAACATGCTCAGTGTATCCGTCTAAGGAATATCGTGTACGAGTCACGACTTGAGAATCACGAGTGTTATCCAATTGGATTTTGGCCACTCCTTCTTTAGTGAATGTCCGGGAGAACAGTTATTCATTGTAGCAGATGGCGAGGGCCGGCGAGGACAGAACAAAAAGCTTTTGCAGCTTCGTCCTTGGACCAGCCTTGCGCAGCAGTTTTTTATAGGGTTGCCTAGCCTTTGGAACAGCCACCCTTCTGATTTTGTTAGCAGCGCCTCTAGAGATCGCTTTAAAACATCGCTTGAGTTTTGTCTACACACATCATTGCGCATTTACCCTGCTGTTTTTTGTAGTTAACTGAAATCCCCAAGAGCGGTGCTGAATCATGACTCCAACGATTGCCTTTCAGACCAACAGACACCCGCTCGATACTGGGCAAGAAATGACCACTGGATCAGTGATTATTGGGCCTTTGGCCCGAGCCCGTGTAACGGTCGTTCAATAGCTGTTCACACCGGTAGGCATTGCCCAACTTTTCGTTCACGGATGAATCGGCCGTAGACTGCCGAATGTTATTCCCTGAATAACTCCGCCACAACTTAAGAGTCAGATGGAGTGCCCCATCAAAAGGTCGAAAAGAAAAATCTGAGGGTTCAATCTTTCTTAGTAGTCGCATATGCCTAAACGGAGATATTTGTTCCCGCGGGCTCTCAGGAGGACCTTTTGGTGTGTCCGGGGATTTTCCGCCTGCACCTATTTCGAACAATGTGAAATGCCCTTAGTTCTTGCATCTCCCGTAAGATTATGCTTCACAAATAAATGAAAACGATCATCGAGGATACGAAGTATTATGTGCAGAAGAGGTGGCCAGAAGAGAAGGTACACAGACTGTACGGTACAAATAAGTTTTCTGCTTCCTGAATTACACTTCGAATGGCACGGTGGTTCTGGTACACGGAGTCATCATCAAGAATTGAACCTAGGTAGTTTCGTAGGCCGTTGAAATCAGTCTAATTAAACGTTCGAGCTGTGCACATTTTCGTGTGTTGTTGTAACCAGTAGCAAATATGATCAAAGTTGGGCATGGACCGGTCACTATGTTTCAGCGGTGACCTGATGATCACTCTACCAGTAGGAAATCTGCGGAGGACGTTGCCGCGTGAGGATGATGACAAGTTACGTTTACGTCTTCCGTCGAGAATCAAGAATCATAGTCCTGGTGAGAAAACGATGCCCAGTTTATATTGAGTGCCTCAAAGTCACCCATACTAAGCAGACGAGTGAAGCGTTGTGATCTTAGGAAGTTGTCTACGTTTACAAAACAGTGTTGTCGCCAGAGACGTCGGATGAAGAAGAACCAAAAATAACCCCCACTGGGAGTAAGTCTCGACCAAGCAATGCTGCTTGAAACCCTAGAGCATAGCATGCAACACAGGAGCGGAATCCACTGACAACCGTGGGTGTTGGGAGATACTGCCGATGGAAAATCGCCAGATAGGCACTTGCGAAAGACAAAATTCGCAATGCAAACTTTCTGACCGTTGTTACAGCCCATCTTCACAGACGATGAACTATGCATCCCTCAGCGAATGTTGTTTGAATGTGCTTCAAGGGGCGCTGCTGAAAATATTGCCTCGATGATTTCACCATCTGCTTAGTTATATCGCGAAGTGAAACCGAAAGTGAAAGGACGTGCGTTGTACGTTTTAAAGCCGCCGGAACTCACTCTCCCTCCTTTATATTGCACAACCAGCGGTTTGTGCAGTCTTCGAGAAAGGGCCCCGATTAAGGACAAGCGAACTGACCGAACCTTTACTGGTAATAGGTGTTCTTGACAAGCAGTTACTGGCGAACTCTGGTTCTCCCTCCTTACGGGTATGTTGTAATTCGGCTACCCTGCCAGGATGAGCGAAAAAATTGCCGGGATAAAAAAAGAAGTACTATGATGAAAAGTAGACGTACCAGAAATAAACAAGCGTCGGTAATAAAGAAAAAGGGTGTCGGGATGAATATCAGTGCAAAAAATGAAATTAGTAAGAATGAACAGATTGTAGCAATTATAAAAAATAATATTTTGATAGTCGCATTCATATGTACATTTTGAATGATTTTGGTTTTGAACCTGTCTTTCTTCTAGTCAAGCGTTCATTTTTGTAACATTCGGCCTGGGGCTAAAAACGCAACCCGCTTTTTGCCTCGCTAGCTTGACGTATTTCTTCGTGCACTCTATTTTCCAGGGTCGGTTATAATACACGGGATCAACACGCTGAGATTTGGCTTTACATTATTGTCGATTGTGACCACTGACAGGATCAGTTCCAACAAGATGGATGAAAGCACTATATATCTCGTAGCAACCTGAATTCCAGCCGGATTGGTGAGGGGTTGTAGCATCAAGGAGTGTGCTTCAGGAAGAGAATTAAGTGAGGCGCAGTGGAAACCCTCAAGAGTTGAGTCTGAGTTGTGTGACGGAGTGTGCTGCTTCGATGCAGGTGACGTTTCAATTCCCGTTTGTGTGGAACGGATGCAGGGCTAAATGGACCTTGTGCTCATGCTTGCTGATGTTGATTCCTCCCACAGAACTGTCGTTGGAACCTATGATATGCAAGAACGGTGCTTCCTGGGGCCACCATATTGCCTCAAATTTGGTCCAAAAGTCAGGAAAAACGAGAATGAGAATTTTCTTTTCAAGTATATACGACGCCAGAGAAAAACTAAGCCCTCAGCGCTTTCTCTAAGGCTTCCCGATGGGGAAACCTCCTCCAACCCCCAAGTGATTGCTGAGGTGTTCAGAAAATACTACTCATCAGTCTACAATATGGATCTGCCAAACTGGCATCCAAATCTCCCGCAGAGGCACTTCCAACACCCCATCCTGAGAGCTGACTTTTCTGTGTCGGATGTTCAGGATCTCTTGCTTAAGATCAATCCTTCTTTTATAGGGTTATCAAATACTGGAACGACCTACCACTAGAGATTGTTAGCTGCTCTTCTAAAGACCGTCTCAAAGTGTTATTGGATTCTCACCTACTTAATGAACCGTTAAATTATTAATTTATCCTGTTTTGCAAGATTATTATTTTACTCTGTTCTTGGTACTTTCTGTAACCCCCAAGAGCGATGCTACACCCCGTTTTCAATGACTGCCTTTCAGGTCAACAGAAAACCGCCGGATATCGAAACGAGCAAACTGACTTGATCCGGGTTGACTGGGCCCCCAGCCTCGAACCAGTGTACAAATCGCTGAAATGTTACAACACACCTTTACTGCCTTTAAAACTTACTGAGCATCAGTTTCTTGTACTGAAAAATGCGGAAAAAAGAACGCACAAGTACATTTTGTCCTCTGGTAACACTATATGAACGTGCTTTTACTCGTCTGGAAGTTGTGACCTTCAGATCGTTATGAAATAACCGGAAGGTGGCAATTTAAAAATGTAACGTAGCCACAGAATCTTGGCGATATTTGGAATCTTCCGGTGTTAACAGACTCTGAGAAGATACCTAAGAGTATCACGTAGAGAGACACTGGTACGGTGTCGTCTCGAGTAATATGGTTCATGGTAGGGTTCGGTCAGCTTAACATACATATATCAAGCGTAACCCCGTTTGGAGAACGTGTACGGTGGAGCGGTCAAAATTTAGCCACTATTCTACACAGTCTCTTTCCGAATAATTTTTAGGGGTCCCTTAACGATGCAAGATAGCTCCAGGATGATTGGTAGAATGTTTTATGAAGCATACGCTTCTTGGTTTTAAAACAAATCTGCGAACAGAGTCAAATGAATATGTGGCATAAAACAATGTAAATTTAGGGTCCTCTAAGTCCCAGGCGGCTTTTAAACTGTTTTTATCCGAGATAACACAGATACTGGCACTTGACTTATGAAAGGCACATGGAGAAAAACCTATTCTTCATCGCCATGGTTTGAGGGACCTAGGTAGCACACCCTCAGTTTCACCCCTTCATTCTAACATTTTGTTCTTGAATCCAATTCATTTATGACAGTTGCGAATAACCATGGTGATTCCTGATGTTCCTAAATAGCCGGTGGTTATTGTAGGTAGTGAGGAACGTGGAACGTGTTAATCTGTAGTAGTACATTCGCTGAAGGTTGTTGATTTTTTCTTTACCTCCTCCCTTCTTCCATGCCTTTTTTGATTTCTACCAATTACGTTCTGTTTGACACTCACCGTCTTCGCGGTTGCCTGGTGGTTCCCGACGGCAATCTATGATCTGAAGAGACGAACTCAGTATGTTCTCACCGTGCACGCAATCCAATAAGCGACACAGCCTGTGAACTGGAGTTGTTCATCACGGCATTCATCTTGAGTGATGCTGCGACAACCAAACCCAAAACCCACTAGGTTACCACCTGCCTCAGTAAGCGCCCACCCAACTGACGAGTGTCTATTCTATTCTCTGAGCCACCTATGTCTCATGACATCCATAACAGCATTATTGAGACTCGCTAGTCCCGACCTGCACTGTACCTTGACGAGGTGGTCGGGCTTGTGTACTGTTTTGATCCAGTGGGCTATGCTGACTAGGACTCCGGTCCTTCCAGGTGCAACCTTGTCAGACAGGCCAAAAGGGAGCAGTCAGACGAAAAGCAGTTATACTCATAGGATTGTATGTCGCACTACTGACCGTGTAGGAGTGCTTAGGTAGTGAGGCACGACCCTATGGGCATACAGCAGAACTATTTTTATAGTTGCGGCACTGCTGTCTTCCGTATCAGGAAGAAGGGGATTAGAAAAGGTACCCTCAGACAAAGAGCACACTGATCGTCCAACGGTTGACCGTGACCGCCGGCGTATCATTCAATACGGTCGAAAAACATCAAATATCTCTCAAAAGCCCGGTGTAGCTTTGAGTACATCCGCTGAGCGCAGCAGTGCTCAGAATCAGACAGTATTGTCTTATTCACTGCGCCCTCGGGCTAGGCAAGCCCCTCACTGCCAAGTGAGTCAGACTCTTGAGTGATTGGCTTCGGGTGGGGTCCCACAAGAAAACCGTATATCCTGTTGTCTCGCAGGTCAGACTTTTGAGTCAGGCTCGGGGTGAGGTCCCTCAAGTCAACCCCTTCCGCGGTATAAACGACCGGGAAGTATCGGAAGTCATCGTTCTCTCGACAGTGACAGTACTAACCGATCACGACTTTCTCCTACCGTTTTACCCCCTATTTCTTCTGCCTTCCATGTGCCTTCGGGCGATAATTGTTTTCTGAGGCCAAGACAACTAATGAACATCAACGCCTTCAATGTCCGCACTCTCCG